>VXAC01005861.1:318689-380112 GCA_013399225.1 Rhipidura dahli | reverse complement strand
CAGATCCAGGACAGGGCTCAGGGACAGGGCTCAGGGACGGGGGTCAGGGACAGGGGTCAGGGACGGGGCTCAGGGACAGGGGTCAGGGACACAGATCAAGGACAGGGCTCCAGGACAGGGCTCCAGGACAGGGATCCAGGACAGGGGTCAGGGACACAGATCAAGGACAGAGCTCCAGGACAGGGGTCAGGGACACAGCTCCAGGACACAGCTCCAGGACTCCCTGTGACACCTGCTCTTTGTTCACCTGCAGAACAGGAGTCTCTCTCCACTTGAATCCCCCTCTCAGAAGCATCACAGCCCCATCCTGCCCGAAGCTGAGGGACTCAGACCCCTCAGCACCACACTGAGCCCGTTGCAGATCCGATCCCTCCTCCATCCCTACATCCCCGCACCGTATCTCCTGCCCGTGCCTCTGAAACCTCCTCCTGCCACACACACGGAGGATTTAAGACAGGGGTTTGGGTGCTTTTCCTCGCTGCCCGTGTCTCCTGCACCGTGAACAGCAATTTGTCTCGTGGTATTTGTCTCCCATCCGAGCTGACATGGCTGTCCCTGCAGGTGCTGCCAGCCCAGGAGGATGATGAGCACTAAATGGCCTTTGAGGACAGCCGTTCACGGCTGCTCATGGCCGTGAAATTCCTGAACATTCTCATTTTGCCTCTCACTGTGCTCCAGCTAAAGATAATTCTCTCGCCCTCTCGCCCATTTATTTTCTTCACTCAGCCATACCTAAGCTGGGGAGCCTGGGCAGAGTTTCACAGGTTCTTTAAGTTCATGTTTTGACATAATCCCCATGAAGTTTGTCTTCATCAAGGTCAAAAGCAGCGAGAGGAGGTTTAGAACCCGTTCTTTACAGCAACAGCAGCATTAGCAGTGCAGTGACACCTGGGGCAGAGCATTTTGGAAAGATTCACGGGGAGCGAGCCTGCTCTGCTCAATTCCCCCTGGTAACCCATCAAAGCTGCCTCGAGGTACAGGAGTAACTCCTGCAAAGGCCCTTGTTTTGAGTCTGCATCTTTGAAAATAAAAGCCCCTTCAGTCTGGCAGGCCAATGAAAAGAATTGGTGGCAGAATGTTTAGATTAAACAGAAAGCAGAATATTTTCTCTTCAGGCAAAACAAAAGTGACTGCAAAACCCCCAGAAGCCAATCTGAGTCAACACGAAGCATTTTGTTTTGGTCAAATGAAATGCATTCTTCCCCTGGAGATTACTGTTAGAAACACGGGAAGATTTGTAGAGGGAAAAAATATTACTCTAAAAAGTGTTACTTCAAAAATTGTAGAAGCAAAGTGCTTCTCACTGCCAAGCAAATAAAGGCCAAGTGGAAAGATTTATTTTGAAAAACCCCAACAGAACACCACAGGAAAAGAAGCCTCCATGCTTTGTCTGGAGTTATGTTTCAAGCAGCAGGAGAATGTGTAAGTTCTGACTCCTCCACCAGATTTTAGGCAGGCTTTGACTTTGTAGAAAATATTCCCCAGCTTGGTTCAGAGCAGGTCTCCCACCTTGGGGAAGGCTCAGCAGGTAGCTGAGGGTACCTGAGGGGATAAAGCCCGGCAAGGAAGCAGTGGGGGGAGTGAGGGTGATTTTGGCCTTTGGGCTTCCATTTAGAACCCCTGATCCACGAGGAAGGAAGGGCTCCTCTTCCTGCTGGGCTGTCAGGAGCTGGCACTGGCGGTGCCAGCAACTTCTGCTGCTCCTCCAAGGCTGTCTGCTTTAAAGTGAGACCCTTCAGGATGGGATTTGAAGATCGTGCCTTGAATCAGAGGGTGGGACAGGGACAGCAGCTCAGCTGCTGCCTCCCTCAGCTGGCCCAGGCTCTGGCAGCAAGTGCAGCTGTCTGCAGCCTGAAGGGAAGGAGAAATGCAGCCCCAGCCCTGTTCCCACTGGTAACATCTCGAGAAAGACGAGCCAAAGCCCAGAGCTGTCAGCCTGGCCCTGCAGTTGTGCTTCTCACTTTTGGATTATCTCTGCGAGCTGTCAAGAGGATAAAGGAGGCAGAGATCAGCTTCAAAGGACACCAGGACCAAAGTGTGATCTCATCTGAGGGGTGCTTCCATGCACTCCCAGCCTCTTCAGGCTCCTGGTGGTGGGAAAGGGCTGAGGCTGACGGGGCTGTGCATCCCTGGGCTGTGCTGGGGATGACGTGAGCTCCACCCTGGCGCAGCACCTGGACCACCTCCCCTCGCTCTTTGTAGCAGCAAGGCGGAGCTCCTGCCCTTCCCTGGGGCTGATCAGCAGGACAGGTTGCTTGGATGCATCCCCCTTTTCCCTCTGGAATGGCCTCAGCAGGACTTGTGCTCCCATGTCAATGTCTGTCTTGCTTCAAATTTGGCTTCCAGCCCTCGTGCTCTGGACTCCTGGCAGGACTGCATTGTGGCTGGAGCCTCCACGGTGCCCACATGGGCTTTAGAAGGAGCCAGAGCTCAGATTTTCTGCGGGGGCATCTTGTGGATTTCCTGTGTTGCTGTGAACATCAGTGCTGGGAGCCAAAGGGGTGCAAGCCAAGGGCTCCCTGGGTGCTGCGTGTTCCTGACTCCCTCACACCCAGCTGCTGAAATACCAGCAGCTGATGGCTCTGGGTGGGCAGCCACTGTTAAAATGTTCACTGTCAGATTGTTTCTGTGTCCCCTGGGACAAGCAGGAACTGGGGAACCCACCCCACTGTGCTCAGACCCTCGTGGGGTCACACACAAGGTTTTGTGCCAGCTGCAGTCGGGTTCTGCAGCAGTCATTTGAGACCCAGTGCTATCACAGCCACAATTACTTCAAGAAATAAAAGAACAGCCCTGTTTTGCATAAAAGATGCTGAAGGATGTGCATGGCTGGCCCCACACACCGAGGAGCTGCCTCTTTTAGCCCTACAGCTCTGACACAGCAAATTTTGGGGTGGGCAGGAATCCCAGCCTGGGAGAACCTGGAGGAGCTTTTCAGTCTCTCTTTGGAAAGATGTGCCCAGCTCCAGTTACCTCAGCACTAAAAAGTCACTGAAGTCACCCAAGGTGGGGGCAGCAGGGCTGGGGGGGCTCATTCCTTGCTCTGATCACTCACTGAGGGGTGCAGCAAACCCCTGGCTGTGACACAGGGGCTGCTGGGGGAACTGGGAGCCAGGAGCTCTTCCAGCTGACACCGACAGCATTGCAAACAGCTGAGAGCTGCAAGTCCTGACTCCTGTCTAGACTGGAGCCTGGGGAAGCCCTTTGGGAAGGTGGAATGAACCCTTGCCTGATTTGCCTTTTTTAACCTCCTTCTCTGAGCCAGGTTACATTTTGTATGTGCCCCAGTGTCCTGGTTTCAGCTGGGAATGGTGCCTGTGTGTGTGTGTAAGGCAGGAAAGGCAGTGGGGTGCTGGCAAACCTGGGATGTGGGGCCTGGCATGATGTAAAAGACATGGAATAAGGGGAGGATGCTGACCTGGTTTTGTCTGGGATGGAGTTAGTTTTTTCCTAGCTGGAACAGTGCTGTGTTTTGGAATTAATGTGAGAATGAAGTGGGTGACACACCGAGGGCAGCACTGGCAGGAGCACTGCCTGCATTTTCATTTCCCCACAGCCTGCCCTCAGCACAGGGATCCCAAAGGCTGCAATAAATGGGAATATTCCTCCCAGGGAGCTGTGCTGTGGTCAGGAGGGGTCACTGCACAGGGCAGAGGGAAGCAGATGCCCTGTCTGGGTGGCTGTGGCAGCATTTTCCATGGAGCTGCTCTGCCCATCCTGCCCTGCAGTGTGGGACCAGGCACTGCCTTTCCCTGCAGAGAGGATCCCTCAGAGCTGCAATTTAATTCACTGCTAAGAACTCCCAGCTCTTCCCGTTCCAGCCCTGGGCTACTCTGTGTTTCCAACAAGGAGAAGTGTTAAAATTTGTTTTCCTCTTTTTTGCATGAGTTCTTTTCACTCAGAGTTTGGAAGTTAAAGGCAGGCAGATGCAGGATTTTTCTTCTCCATCTTGTTACCTACATATCACTAATATCCCCTCAACCTAAAACCCAGGATTCCAACAGGAGAAGGGGTTGTCTTCCTCTTTAATTATGATCCTTGGGATTTAATTCAGGATGAAGCTCCAGGATGTGCCAGGGCACAGCTGAGGGGTGGCAGCTGTGAGGGTCCCTCCTGACCCCAGGGATGGGCAGGGTCACGGCTCCACCACCCCACGGGGAGAGCTGTGAGTGCCAGGTCCTGCCAGAGCCCACAGACCCCGCCAGGGAGGCTGGAAAAACAGGAGCCAGCCCAGGAAATCATGGCCAATAAGCAGGGCTTCCGACACAATCATGTTCTCATTTCGGTGTCAAGCAGCCAGGCCAGGAATGAAGGGAAAAACACCATTCCCCTTCCTTTTTTGGCAATAATGGCTTGTAACCTCAGAGGAATCTCCAGCCTCCAGGGGCTGGCTCCACATTTTCTCCTTCCACCTGGCTCAGCCTCACAAACACCTCACTGAGCAGTTGCTGTCTCCACAAAACATCCCCAAAAATGAGCTTTGGGCCTCCCCCCTGTCTGGCACTCCCAGGGATCTGTGAGTTCCCTCACCTGGAGACCACTGGTGGGTTTCTCAGTGCTGCCCAGACACTGGCACAGCAATTTCCTTCCAAAGGCACCTTTAAATACTGAAGGAGGCTGTAGGTGTGCTCTGAACTCCTTGTTGAAGTCCAGAGCAGTCTCCTCGTCCCCAAGGACAGCCCTCTGGCTTCCAACAAATATCCCCAGGAACTGAATGGGAGGAAGAGTGTGCCCTGAGGACAGACCCATGCTGAGGTATAAATAGCTGCATTTCACGGGGCCAAGCAGCTTCCTCAGCCTGGCAGGCTGGATCCCAGCAGGAACCTGCAGCTTCTGGGCTGGGCTGCTGGGGCAGAGCCCTGCTTTGGGGTGCACAGGACAAACTGGGCCATTTCCCACCCATTTTCCTGTCAAGCACGGGAGTCTAAGAGATTTTAGGGCAGGGAGGGACACAATGGAAGTGCACCTGAGAGGGAGATTTTGTGCTGTTTGGCACAGCAGTCTCAGCAAGCACCAGGACATCCTGCCAGTTTTTTAGACCAGCTCTGTCCCAAGAGCATCCCCGGCGAGGCTTTTCGTAAAACTTGGGATATTTTCTTCAGGAAAGTGCTCAGTTTAGTCCCAAAAGATCCACAACATTTCCTGCACGTGCTCCTGCCACAGAGCAATGAGAGGGCTGGGTAGGCAGCCAGGGCACTGGATCAGGAGAGAGAATTGAGTTTCCTGGAGCGTGGGACGGGGCTGGGTTAACAATGTTGGACCTGGGGCGTCTGAGCTGGGTGTAATGGGAAAAGGAAACAGCTCAGCACAAGAAGCAGGGTGGATAAAGCAATCAGAGCAGCAAGAAAAAAGCAGAGAAAGGAAATAGGGAGGAAAAAAAAAAAACAACCTACTTCAGGAATTAAGAAGTAACACTAAAAAGCCACTTTCCAATTAGAGGAAAACTTGCTGGGAAAGAAGGATAAGGGTAGAAAGGGACTATTTTCAACAGGCAGGAAAGTGCCACCCACATGACTTGAGCAGGTGTGTTCACCTGGAGGTGCAAAAGCTGATTTTAGCTGTGTGGGCACATCAGGGTCCCCTGGGGGCTGGAAGTCACTCCTCGTGTTGGTTCACCATCATTGGCAACGCCCTGAGACCCTGAGTCAGAGCTGCCCAGCAAAGAGTCCTGCTTTCTGGAAGTGTAGGTTTGCAGCACTCTTCAAATACCATCAGGCAAACTCACAGCCTCTGCAGCATTCGTGTGAGTAAGAGGATTCAAAGAACCACATTTCAGCATTTACCAGGAAAATGAAATGAATTCACCCCCACAAGTATTTGTGGGGAGGCCAAGGCAGAGCCTATCCATCTCCAGAAGGGTTCATGTCATCCCCAATTCAAGGCACTAAAAGCCAGCTCCTTCATCTGAGGATTCACAATCTCAGCTTGGAAGATCCAAGATGATTCAGTGTTTAGTAATGCATTTGTCAAGTAGATTTGAAAAAAAAAACCCCATCATTTGGGGGAATTTTCTAACAAAAATTCCCATTATTGGGAGGGCTGTTCAATAGGTTGCACTCACTCAGCCACAGAGGACCACGCTCCTCTGAAGTTCCTGCTTCCATTTATTCTTGGATCTGAGCTCAGTGGTTCTGACACGTGGGCAGCTCACAGGGAACAAAAATGAGCAACGGGACATTTTTTACAATAAAATACATCCAGTGCAGTCACCCAGCTCTGCTAGGAATGTCTCACAGATGGAAGGACAAAGCAGTACACAGATGTGTGGGAGGGAAGGAATTGCAAAGAATCCTGTTGGGAAGGTTCATGCCTGGGGAGGAAGGGAAAGAGAGAGGGCTTGGGCATTCAGGATGAACCTTTGGGAAAGCACTGTGACAGCAAAAAACCTTTAGGATTGAAGGATTTACTCTGAAAAGAAAGGATGTTTGAGGAAGTCAACTTGGGACACTGAAATGATGGGAGAATCCAGCTTTCAGATCCTGGAACTGACCAGGAGAATGATCTCTGTTTCTCACATCCACATCCCCGGGAGTCCAGCTGAAAACCCAGCATCCATGAAAACCCAGCTGCCATGAAAACCCAGCATCCATGAAACCCCAGCGTCCATGAAAACCCAGGGTCCACNCCCAGCATCCAAAAAACCCCAGCACCCAAAAAAACCCAGCTGCCACAAAACCCCAGCATCCATGAAAACCCAGCATCCATGAAAACCCAGCTGCCATGAAAACCCAGCTGCCATGAAAACCCAGCTACATTTGGCCTGTTCAGAGCATCAGAGCTGCTGCTTCCTCCCGGGCCAGTGGGGAGGTGGGATCTGGGAGAGCCCCTGCCTTGCTGCTTGTGCCTCACACAGCTCCCACAGCCAAACCCAATTAAAAACCCTGCAATTCCTACCTTGGACGAAGACGTAGATGCTGGCCACGGGGCCCTGCAGCTGGGGGGTGCTGCTGGGGGCACAGCTGAGGTAGCCAGTGTCGTTGGCCGTGGCTCTCCTGAGGAGGAGCTGGCTGCAGCTCAGCCCGCTGGCATCGCGGCAGCCGCTCACCTGCACCCGGGGGTTGTCCTCCCTCAGCCTCCAGCTCACCGTCGGGGCTCCCCTGCCAGCACAACACAGCCAAATCACACAGAATTCAGGCCAAACCGGGGCTGCCTTCGGGCCAGCTGTGCCCAGTGCTCCCGCCCTCGTGGTTTCCAAATAAACGCTAAAGGTCGCTGGGTGTTTGAACTTCCACCCATCAGAAATTCAGCTGCATCGCCCCAGACTGTCCATTCCCCTGGGATATTGCTGAAGCACTCCCTGGGAACTGCAGCAAGCTCCTGGAGAAAAGTTTAATTTCTCTCCTGACACGCTGCCTGAACGCAGGTTTGTTTTTATAACGCTGTATTTTAGCCACTTCAAACACTAGAAAGCATCAGATAAAATTATATGTTTGTTCCAGGCAGAGGACTTTGCATATTTTAACAGCTCAATTAATGTGTATTTCCTTGCACCGAGGCTGCAGGGGGAGAGGAGGGTATTTATGTCATTTCACATCACCTTTCTTGCTTCATCAGCAGTGACTCAGTCTTGGTTTTGGTGAAGGCCCTGGAACTAATCAGGTTACAAATCTGGGACTATCCGCTCAGGACACAATTTTTCCGACTCCCCTTGTGACAGCAGCCAGAACATCGAGCCAGGAGGGCAGAGGATGCACATTCCACCCAGCTGACCCCTCTGCTGCCAGATCTCCCAGCACAGCTCGTGGCAAAAGCAATTCCATGGAGTTCAGGCCAAAAAGCAGGGTCTGGATATCACCTGCTGCAGGACCCAGAGCTCCCAGCTGGTCTGAGGCCCAGCTGGACATGCTGGAAGCATCAGGCCATGGCAGCAGGAGGGCTCTGGGCAGGGGCCAGAGGTATCACACAGGACTGTGAGATGAAGATGATGGTGTTATTTGTAGCAAACTGGTTTTCAGGGTGGAAACGGGTGGGTCAGGGTGGGTAATCACCCGTGGGATTTTCGGGGGAAGAAGCTGGTGTTAGAGATGAGGTGAGGAACGAGTGAGAACCCCTGGATTTCCCCAGCTGAGAGGTGCCAGGGAGAAATCCAGTCCGGACACACAGACCCAGGAGCGAGGTGGTAATGCCCAGAGTGTGGAATTCCCAGCTAGCCAGTAACTCCAGTGACTCCAGTGGCCTGCAGTGGGGCAGTGGGGGCAGTCAGAGCACGTCTGCCAGGACATCCAGGGACATTTCCACAAACATCCTCTTGGCCCTCGCTCCTGCCCGTCCCTCTGCCGCCTTCCTGCACAGGAGCCGGACACGGGGCTCAGCTCCTGAGGTTATTCCCAGCACAAGGCTGGAGGAGAGCACTGGGAGAAGTGGGAATATCCTCTCTGGTGAGCAGCCTCGCCCTCGCTCTTGGATGCTCTGGTGGCTCAGACAGCCTCACCCCACGTCAGAGCAGCTTCCTGTCCCTCCCGAGCACCCAGAGCTCTGTCCCCACCCTGCCCACGTCAGAGGTGGCTCCAGGACTGGGGATCCTGGCCAGTTCTCACGGAGACACAGCTCCCAGCACGTCACTGGTGCTGTCCCTGCCCCTCCTCACCCTCACCCACTCTGGTGGGTGCCACAGTTCTGCTCTGGGGGCCCTGCAGGGCAGCACTGGCATTTCACACCTCTGCTCCCTTAAATCTGACCACTTTTCCCCCCACACACACTTTATCCTGGTGGAAGGTGAAGCCTTTGGCTGTTGTTTTGGGATTCTCACACACCTGGCCGAGGGCAGTGGCAGCAGCAGCTTCGGCCCCACCACCACAAACCAGGAAATCCTGGCCAGGAGCCTCCAAATCCTGGAGCTGAAGGGAGAGGGAACATTGCCACCAACCTGCTGGGGCTGCTGCCCCACGCACCCCAAATGCCTCTGGAAGCACAAAGAGCTCCCCTGGGCCAGGAGCTGAGCTGGGAGTGTGCAGAGGGGGCAGGAGGGCTGACATCCCCAGCAAGGCTGATCCAGGGAACCTTGCACTCAGCAACCACCCTTCCCTTCCATTCCCAGCTCCTGCTTGACCCCAGCCAAGGAGCTGAGGTGCTCCAGGCCCTGGTCCCGTGTTACATCCCCTGCTCACATCCTGCTGTGTTCCTCAGACCTTTCACGGGGATTTCTGGCTTTGCATCCATAAAGCAATGTGGGACTGAAGTGCTGCCAGCTCCTTCAGCTGTTTGTTCACCTGCTGGTGCGAGGAAAGGAGGGTGCTCCTCCAGGTTAAAAACGTGCTGTGGATGGACAACTGCTGGGAAATGCTGATTTAATTGGCCTGGGGCACTCCAGGGACCTCGAGTCCACACAGGTTTTATGGAGAGCACCACTGAGATGTTAAAGGACTGCTTAGACTTTATTGCCATCATGTTTGCTGTTTGCCAAGCTAAAAATACCACTGGAAGGTTGCTCTGACCTCGTAAGCCATGTGGCAAGCTGGAGTTATTTGGAAAAAAGCTGCCTCCCACTCCAGAAGACATCCCAGATTTACACAGGCTGGGTCCATTCACCTTCTACTATAACAAAGAATTAAATAGTCTGGGACAAAAATCAGAGGAGATGTGTCAGCATAACCTAAGGCTTGGATTCACCTTCCCACTGCTTTTTTTTTTACTGTTTTCAGTAACTTCTGTTACAGGAAACCATCCAGGCAGTGGCTCCAGCCAAGGGAACCTTGCAAGAAGGTGTAAAAACAATGTGAGTGTGAGAGTTTGTGTTACCTTCAGCCTTCTCTCCTGCAACACTCTCAGAAAAAAAAAAAACAAACCGAGGAACAACCTCTGGCAGCAGCGAGGTGTGAAAATCCCACTCAGAACAAGCAGCACCTCCATCCATCTTCTGTGGGAGGCAGCAGCTGCTGTGTGCTCTGGGTGTGCTTCTTCCTCGTGTGTCAGCTGCATCCCCATCCCCAGAGCATCCTCTCCCTGTCAGCACCCAAACCCTGCTGCTGGCACCCGTTGTGCCAGGAGGGAAGAGCTGCCCTCATTTTACAGCAGCAGCGCCTGGGGTTTTTTCACAAACCCCGGTGAAATTGGATTTAAAGGACAGGTTATGTTTGAACAGGCTGGCTCTGTCACTCAGTGGCTGCTGCTCGTTTAAGTGTCTGTGATGGGGAGGTGGCAGCTCCTGCTGATCCCGTTTGCCGTTTCCTCACGGACAGGGAGCAAAGGAGGGATTTTGGCTGCAGAGGAGCTGAATCCGCCCCTTTTCAGAGACGATTTCCAGCACGGTGCCTCCCGCTCCCAGGAGCTGTGCCCTGTGCTGACTCAGGGCTTTGCTTGGGCCCCTTTTTACAGCACAAAGGATTTGGCCGAGCTGACCCCAGGCTCTCCTGGCCGCAGCCCCGGCTCTGCCCCGGGGCTCTCCTGCTCCAAACCAGCCAACCAACCCCAGAAACGCCGCGTTCTGGAGCCATCCTTACCAGCATTTGATCTTGAGGGTGTCTCCCGGTGAGATGACGATGTGGTCCTTGGAAATGCTCAGCTTCGGTCTCTGAAGAAGCTCTTCCTCAGCGAGCCCTGACCCCCCCAAAAAAAAACAACAAAAAAAGAAGGAACCATCATTAGTTTGGACGGGCTATTCAGTGGCGTCGGGGCAGCACAATGCGCTCGGGGCAAGCTCTTTGTTTTGTAAATAATTCCTAATTTGAGGGGCCCGAACAGTGCTGCATTTATCCCGGGCAGTTCAGCTGTCGGGAGATGCCCTCAGTTGGGTTTTGTTCCCTTTATTCCTCTCTCCTCTCTCTCTTTTCTGACACTGAGCACCTGTTTGTGCCAGCAGCGTTCCGAGCCAGCTTTATTACTGAATTATTGCAGATTTAGGAGAACAGAGTTGTGTCAAAAGGATTTTGCACACATATAAAAGGGGAAGGAGTCGGGTGCTTGGGAAATAATCGGATGGGTGAGCTCGTACGTGACATTTGAATCAGTGGGAGGAAACAGTAATTCCGGGGAATTATTATAATAATTCTGGGATCAGCATTCCCCAAATCGGCATTCCCCAAATCGGCATTCCCAAATCAGCATTCCCAAATCCCGCATGTGAGCTGAAGTGGGGGCAGGGTGATGCTCCCAGGGGACTCGGTGGCTCTGTCGGGTCTCTGGTGACAAGGGGCATTAATGACAGCAATGACAAAGGTCTCTCTTATCACCTCCCGGCCCAGGAAATGTCTCCTGCCCGTGGAACTGTCCCCAGGAGAATCCCAGTGTCCATCCCCAATGAAACAACGCTCAGAAAGTGAACCTGAGAAGAGCCCGAAGCGGAACTTGGCCAGGCTGGTTGCTTTGTCCAAACTCAAAGCAACATCATCAAGGAGAGGAGAAACCAGGCTCAGATAAAGATCTCCATTGCAAAGCTCGGACATTAAAGCCGCGTTTTCTTTCCCCTCCAGCTCTTCAAATCTCTCTCTTCTCCTTTGCCTCGGTAAGCCCGGAACCCTCCCCGGGCTCCCAGCACGGGCATTATTTGCAGCAGACAGGGAGATAACTTATCAGGCAGAAAGAGAAGCACCAGGCTTTAACTTTTCAGCTGCACGAGGCAATGATTTTCCTGCCCTCTCATCTCTTTGCTGCTTGATTTCAGCGCAGGCTCTTTGCCTGGCATCAGTGTGGGCAGTGACTCGCTGCTTCTTCGGAGTCCCAGGCTTCTTCCAGCAGCCCTTGGAGCTCCCGTCGGGAACTCAGAGCAGGCCAAGGAATCTCATGGCACCGCCGAGTCCTTCCAGAGGGGATCCTGCCCAGACACCGCGGTGCTGGCTCCCCTTGGAGCCGCTGACCCTCCCTGCAGACTCTGGCCGGGACCCTGAGCCAGTCCCGGCCCCCAGAGGCGGATCCAGCCCGCTCCCCCCTGCCCCGGCAGCTCCAAATCCAGAGTCCTTTGCAGAACAAGCCAACACAAACTCCCTCCCCAGTGGCTCAGTGTGACATTATTTAGCCCCTCCAAGCTGCCATTCCATGGAATGCTAGGGAAGCAGGGCAGCTCCAGCCCCGCAGCTCCCATTCCTTTTGGGAAGCGCTGCTGTTCCTAAACCTCCTGAGGGTGGCACATGCAGGGAGCAGCACCACACTGAGCTGGGAACCAGCAGGAAAACCCCAGAGTCTGCAGGAGGAGACACTGCCAGGCCAGCCCAGCCCTGCTCTTGGCACCGAGTCCCCCCTGCTTTCCAGACTGGAGCCAGTTCCCGCCGGGAATGGGCTGAGCTTTGGCACAGGTTCTTCCACGGTGCCGAGGTATTTCACAGCCCCTTCAGACTGACTGTGCTGAGCTCTGCAAAAAAGCTCCAGGACATGGCCAGCAGCTTCAGATTTGTCTGTCAAATGCCGTGAATTTGCCAGCTGAGGGGGGTTTGGGTCCCTGTGGCTCTCCCAGGGTCTGCTCTGGGCTGTTGATGCTGTGTGACTTCAGCCAGGACTTAGAAAATCCTGGGGGCTGAAACAAGATTATTTCTCTCCTCTTGTGCCTTCAGTTGTTCTTAGGGCTTAGGGGGGCTCAGCTGGTGTCTTGAGCTGGGCTTTTGACCAGCCTGGACTGTAGCCCTCATGGGCAAGTGTGGCACTGTCAGAGGGTCTGGGGTGAGAGCCTGAGCTCTGTTCTAAATGCAGCATCCTGGGGCTTTACAGTATTTGACACCATTTTTTGCTAAAAGAAAGGAAATTATTTTTCAATTATTCTGTTCTTGCTTCTGAGTGACTTCTTGCCCAAAGTTGTTTTTGGCTTGGGGAGCCAAAGAACAGAATAAGCAGAGTGGAATTTCAGTGCTTTTCTACCCCGCAGAGGAGAGGAGGGGAAATTCCTGTGCCACACACACATCTGGTCCCTGATGGCAGGTGACAGAGGGTTTATAGGAAAACAGCCCCTTCTGCCACACCAGAGCTGAGTGGGCTGGGAAAGGAACATTTTGGGGGCAAAACAGAGAAAGCAGTGAGGGCAAGGTCAGGCTGTGCTAGGGCAGGACACCTCTCAATATTCCTGACCTCCCCTGGCCCCATCAGAGCTTGACTTGAATTTTTGGAGGCAAAGCTGGGGACAGCCCCAGGGTGTGCTGGGTGAGGAGAAAGGGATCTGCTCTACATTGAAGAACATGTGAACAATTGTTGTGTGTGTTTGAGGAGATTCAGGCCTTTCCCAGTGCTGCCAGGGAGGGCCAGGCACACTCCTGGCAGTGCAGCCCCTCTTTTCCACAGCCCTGCTCCCCGAATTTTGCCCCTAAACCCAGGGCCCACAGCCTGCCCAGGGTGGGGTGAGAGACCTGAGGGGCTGAGTCCTGCTGAGGCTGAAGTGCTCTGACTGCACTGCTCAAACCTTGTTCTCTCCTCCCTTTAAGCAACTCTGGCCTTGAGAGACATAAAATTAGAAGTGAGCCATTCCTGTGCCATGAGCATGGCAAAGCTCCTTGTGAGAGCCACAGGAAAAGTCCTGGGTGCCACAGCTGTCCCTGGCATTCCCTGTGGAGCTGACCCTGCTCCCGGTGAGCTCCTGGTGCAGCCCCTTTCCCCGCATCCCCGGCGTGGTTTGGGATGAGAGGCTGCAGAGATCCTCCTCCTGCAGCTTTGGCAGGGGGCTCGTTGCCTCCTGCAGAGCCACAGACAGGTCTCAGGCCCTCATCCCCTCTGTGAGCTCCTCCTGGGAAGGGAACACCAGCTCGGGCTCCTCACATCCCTGCCCTGCCTCGGGGCCAACACAAATGGGCTCCAGCAAGACAAGAGCAGCATCTCCAGGCTAAAGATGCCCCTGGAAAGAGCCCCAGGTGAGGGCAGAGCCTCTGTCCAGAGCCCCCTGCACCATTTCTGACTGTGGGAGTTGATTCCTACCTCCAGCTCAGCCTTTAGCATTCTGCTCTCGGCGGTGGAAACCGCAAGCACAGCACAGCCCAGAATCCTCGGCAGGGAAATGTGAAAGGTTGCCTGATACATTATCCAGGGCAGAAAAATATATTGGGAACTGCTTTTCCTGGATAATCTGATTTTGCAGCAGGGCCAACATGAAACACGGGAGGCTCCCCAGGCAGGGGGTAATGGGTGACCTGCCTCACCTCCCTGTCAGATGGATTCCAGCTCCATCTCACTTGGCAGGGGCCGTCCCTCCCACGCACAGCCTGCTGCTGCATCCCGGGCCCAGCAGTGGGCAGCGACAAAAAGCCTTTTTAATCTCTGCTCCGTATTGGAACAGCCTTCCTGCAGGCATCCTCTGGGCACTGCAGCTGTGCCGGGCAGAGCCCTCCCGGGTGGCTCTGAGCCTGCCCTGCCTCGCTGGGGCTCAGTGGCAGCTCAGGCAATGGGATACCTGGTTTGATACCTGGTTTGATACCTGNTGATTTGATACCTGGTTTGATATCTGATTTGATATCTGATTTGATATCTGATTTGATATCTGATTTGATACCTGGTTTGATACCTGATTTGATATCTGATTTGATACCTGGTTTGATACCTCATTTGAAACCTCATTTGATACCTGATTTGATACTTGATTTGATACCTGGTTTGATACCTGATTTGATACCTGGCTTGATACCTGATTTAATACCTGATTTGACACCTGATTTGATACCTGATTTGATACTTGATTTGATACCTGGTTTGATACCTGATTTGATACCTGGTTTGATATCTGATTTGATATCTGATTTGATATCTGATTTGATATCTGATTTGATACCTGGTTTGATACCTGATTTGATATCTGATTTGATACCTGGTTTGATACCTCATTTGATACCTCATTTGATACCTCATTTGATACTTGATTTGATACCTGGTTTAATATCTGATTTGATATCTGATTTGATACATGGTTTGATATCTGATTTGATACATGGTTTGATATCTGATTTGATACTTGATTTGATACGTACTTTGATACCTGATTTGAGACCTGATTTGATACCTGATTAGATATCTGATTCAGGGACCCAGAGATCCCCTCTGGCCACAGGGACAGCTGGGGGACAGCAGCCTCTGCTTCAGGTGAGGAGGAAATCATTGCTGGGCAGAGCAGGGAGTGCAGGTTGGAGCAAGGGTTCTGCAAGGGCTGGGGCACACAAACAGCTTTGTGCACCTGGGAGAACTCCTGGTAACACCTTAGGTTTTAACTTTTGTGTTTTTCAAATCCTGAAATGCCATCACTGGGACTGTCCATGTGAGTAAAGTCACCCCTGGGCACAGAGCGGGGCCCCGGGGCACCTCAGGGCCCCCTGGAAAGGACTGGGAGTCAGAGTTTGGAGCTGATTTGAGTCAGGGAAGGAAAGGTGAGAGACACACAACGTTCAGAACCTGTTTTGTCGTTGCTGAGGATGCTGCTGTGAGCTGGGCTTGCCTCCAGAGCCCTCTGGAATCACCAGGAGCTGTACGGACACCGCACCCTGCCCTGGTCCCCAGTGAGAGGTGACCAGCAGCCACTGGGATGGTTTCCCAGCAGAAACCACACCAGGGCAATGCCAATGAGCTCCCCCCGAGCTGCCAGGGCCCCTCATCACAAGCACACCTCCCAGTGAGCAGGTGCCTGTTCCAAAGGGTATTTTCACACTCCTGTCCCCAAGGAAATCTGTTTTTTGCTGGAATTGGAGAGCTCAGGAATTCACTGAAAAGCTGTGTATGTTTGAACCAATGGCCTGCAAGCATCCTGGGATTTATTTCAAGGTTGCCCCCATGGGGAGAGAGGCCAGCACAGCACTGCCAGCATTATTGGGTCACAAGCCTTGCGATATTTGGGGTGTTTATTAAGTCTCCAGCTCCTGGAATCAGCTTTCCCTGGTTACACCCCAGTGATTTTCTGTTCTTTTTGAAGGTTTAAAAAGACAGCAGCAAATAACTCAAGAGACCCATCCCCACCCCTCTTTCTGCTGTGGATTTGGACATGGGAATCTTTGGCTCTCCCAGACATTAATGAGATGTTTTGTGCTCTCTCTTCACAGTGCAAGATCTCCAAAATGAAATGTTGTAGCTCCCACTGGCTCTCCCAGCAGAGGAGAAGGGAGGCTCTCGTGGGGAAGGCCTTGGCTATAAATCAGGGATAAAACTCTCAGTTTTGGTCTTTTCTGCTGGCTGGTGAGCTCGGTGTGGAGGCACTGATGGGAACTGAGCCAGGGCAGAGGCTGCAGGTGGAGAATGTGGAGGTCGGAATCCTTTGGGGAAACCCCCTCCAGACCAAACGTGGTCCGAGTGCCTCTCTGCCATTTCCTGTGCTCAGGGAGCTGCTTTTGGCCAGGTCATTTGCTCTCTCCATTCTCCACGTGTCTGTGGAGGATAATAATTTGTCTGGGAAGATTTAAACCCTTTGTCCTTTCCCTTGCATCTCCACTGTGCCAAAGCACCTTTCCTAGAGGAGGAGGTGAGCAGGGGCTCAGCCTGTCCCAGCCTCTTGCCAGGACTCTCTCCCTTGCCTCCTCTTCAAGCTGAACTAATTTTAAGGAAAACGATTCATCAGCTTTTAAAGGTTTTCTATTTCCTTTGTTTGTTTAGGGAGAACGCTTACTAGAAGCCTCTCTTCCTGTGGTTTTCCACCTCAAAACCACCAGGAATCCCCCAGGGTGGCCCTGACAACCTGCACGCCAGAGCCAGAGCTTCCCTTCCACAGAAGCCAAAAGAAGTTCATCCAAAATTAAATTAACAATGCCAAACTGATCAGGAGAGATGGCAAAGATTCCTTCAGCACATTCAGAAGCGAGTGTTAACCCCAGAGTGTCTCTGGCAAAGCAGCAGGATTCCCATTCCCGATGAATTCCCGTTGGTTTCCCCAGCCAGGGAAGGCAGGATTTGCTCAGCTGAGTCGAGAGAAGGGAGCAGTTCCCACCCATTCCCCGCTGCCTGCTGCAAGTGGAAGCTGGGAAGCAGCACTTGGGGTGGAAATGATCCGAAGTGACAACAATGCAAAATTAAATCATTAGTCTGGGGCGGGGAGACATCAACAACAGCGGCGTGAAAACAACTGCTAAGTGGAGAGAGTGTTTGGAGATAAGATAAGGCTCTGGCCCAGCTTTTGGGATTTGTTGCTGCAAGGCTTCTCCTCAGCCTGGCTTCCTCCTGCCATCAGCAAAACCCCTCAGCTGGGCCATGGATGGCTCTGGGTGCCAAGACACAAACCCTGTGAGCTCCCCTTGGGCTTCCTGCAGCCAGAACATCCCCTGTGGGCTTCACCTGCAGCCAGAACATCCCCTGTGGGCTTCACCTGCAGCCAGAACATCCCCTGTGGGCTTCACCTGCCAGGACATCCCCTGTGGGCTTCCTGCAGCCAGGACATCCCCTGTGGGCTTCACCTGCAGCCAGAACATCCCCTGTGTGCTTCACCTGCAGCCAGAACATCACCTGTGTGCTTCACCTGCAGCCAGAACATCCCCTGCCCACCTCCTGCGTCGCCGCGTTTGCCTCGGATTTATGGAAAGAGGTCACAGAAAACAACTCCAGGTCAAAATTGTTTGGTGTTGGGTGCCAGCAGCTCATTAATCAAGGCCATAGTGCTCCCCCTGATGCCACAGAGGGTCCCCAGGAGTGGCAGGGATCGCAGCACCCCGTGCTGCTGGGGAGCTGGGCAGCGAGGGGACACGTCCTTGCTTTGGGGCTGGCTGATGAGCCAGGAGCTCAGACCCACACAGAAAATCAACATGAAATCTGGGAAAGGAGGTGGCAGCATCTGCAGTCATCTGCCAGGCACTCCAGCACAATTTGAAGTATTTAGGAAATGTGGTAATCTCATGTCGATGGAAAAAAGGCTGGGAATGTTGTTATTTTGTGATCCAAATTATGGCAATTCCTCTGGGAAAGAGGAGACCTGGCACTTCTCCACCATTAGGAAATATGCAGACCCAGTGGGAACGAGCTGCACAAAAAAGGAGCCCCAAAGACTCTAGGGGAAAAAAAAAAAAGCAAAAATGTGAGGTATGAAGCTGTCTTTGCCTCTCCCCCCAGCGTGGTCTCCTGAGGAAGCTGGAGGGCTGCAGATGCGAGTGCTCCCAATGATTCCCAGACAGGATTACTTCATCAGCGCCCCAGACATAGCTCCCCCTCCTCCTCACTGGCCATCCCCAGGACAGGGCACATTCCTCAGGCAGGGCTGGGGGCGAGGGGGCACTCAGGGGGCTCCAGGATGACCCATCCCGGGGAGCAGCCCCAGCCAGAGCCGGACACAGCTCTCCCTCCGTGCTGGCTTTGGATCATCACCCTGAGCTCCCACTGCCCAGCCCAGCCCTTCACCTCCTCCCAGGGGACTCAGGGAGCACTTCCTGCACTCCTGAGCTAATCCAGAACTGCTCTGGAAGTGAACCCAGCCAGGATTTCTCCCCTGTCTCCAGAGCACTGGGCAGGGAAGGGGGAAGGGGGGAGGCTTCCTCAGGGACAGCACCAACTTCTGCTCACTGTGACAGGGACAGCACCCAGGGAAGGGCTGGAGCTGGGCCAGGAGGGGTTTTAAGTGGGATATCAGGGTAAGGTTCTTCCCCCAGAGGGTGCTGGGCACTGCCCAGGCTCCCCAGGGAACGGGCACAGCCCCGAGGCTGCCAGAGCTCCAGGGATGCCCAGGGTGGGATTTTGGGGGGTCTGTGCAGGGCTGGAGCTGGGCTGGGTGATCCCTGGGGGTCCCTTCCAGCTCAGGATGTTCTGTGACCTATCTCTGCCTGTTCCCTGTGCCGACCCAGAGCTGTCCCCACAGCTGAATCCTGGTGCTTTGTGGAGTGGGGATGGGCAGAGCTGGGGGTTTTTGTGGCCCCCCAGCCCAAAAGCTCCTCACAGCTACAGACACCAAACCTGGGCTCAGCTGTGCCTCCAAAGCCTGCCCTGAGCTGCCTGTAATCCAGCCAGAATCCCTCTCTGCAGGTGCTTTGTGTGAGGTGAGCAGTTACTTACAGAGCTGTGGGTGCTAAGGAAGGAACACTTTAAAACACTTTTACTTTAATTACTTTATTATTCGGAGGAGAATCATCAGATCTGCTCATTTATCAGAGGTGACAGGTGAGGCTGAGGAGTCAACAGCAGTAATTCACAGGCTTCATGTGTGCAGCACCAAACACTGACACATCAGTGGGATTGCATTTGGCACCTCTCTGAATTTCCCCCAAACTTATTTGTTCTGTACAGCTGCAAATAATGAAAGCAGTTGTTGGGCTGACTCAGTTCCAAGAACTATTCCCCAGCCTACTCATGTGCACAGTGAGGATCAGTCACTCCTGAAATCCATCCTGAGATGAGCCAGGTCTTCCCATGAAAAAAACAAGCAGCAAATCTCTGTTGATTCACCAGCGACTTCCCTCTCGCTCCTACCCAGATTTACTCTTTACACTGGATTTTTAACCCGGAATAAAGGGCTTGCCTTCACCCTGCTAAGAGCTGAGCCCTCCAGGGTGGGTGTTTTGTTGAGAAGAATGGACTTTTTTAAAGTTGCAGCAGTGGTTGAGAAGTTTTCAGTTTTATACCTTTCTCATCATTTCCTCTTGAAGCGCCAAGAAATCAGATTTTTAAAAAAACCCCAATCCTTTCCTTTCCTGGCTGCCTGTGATAAGTTAATAATCATTTTTTTTCCTCATCAATCCCATCCCTGCACAGGTATTGGGAGGCTGGGACTGTCTGTGCTGGTTCTTTACTCGGGTGGCCCTTCCCACAGGGGGGACAAGGTGCACCAGGGGTGCTGAAGCTGCAGCTGGGCCAGGCAGGATACAGAGAGATTTGAGGCAGATTTATCCCTCTGCAGGCAAGAAACTGCCTTCATTCAGTGTTTGGGAGGCAATGCAGGACCCCAGGCAGGCACCAGCTCCTAACTGAGCCCAGCTGCCAGCAGAGTCAGGGTTTAAATTGGCACCAGGACGTGGAAAGCAGGGATTGCCCTGAGCTTTCCATGCCACAGGGAAAGTGACATTTTTGCCACGGTTCAATCCAGCCACTGGTGTCACACGTGTGGGAAATCTGTCCTGGGGTCTGCCTGTAGAGAGCTGACCCAGTCCCTGACATGTTTAATCAGGAAACAGCTTCCAGCAGTAACTCAGGGCAGCCAGGCTCGGTGTAGGGGGGCTTGGAAAGTAACACTGCTATAAATTCACAGATGGAAATGAACTTTCCTCAGGTTAAGGAGGTTGCTGAATGAAGCTGCACCACGCACACAGCCACAGCACACAAATTAAAGCACTGCCCAGCATTAACTCCAGGTAAAGTCCCACTTGAGGGGTGCTAACTTTGAACTTTGCCTGGCCTGGCTGTTCCAGTTCTTAGAACATTCATAACCAGAGCAAATTTCTGTGTAACACCAGGCAATAGCAGCAAGTGAAAGAGAATTTCCAAATACCCAGTCAGCTCAATCCCTGTCCTGTATGCCAGCCTGTCCTTTGATAATAAAGTGCCATGGTAATTCAGCCTGAGCACGAGGCTTTGCAAAGCTCTGAGGTGGATCCCCTGGAGAGACATTAAAATGGCCAGAGAAGAAGAGAAAGAAGTTACAAAATCCCTGGCACTGTGGTTTAGCAAAATGTGGCTTTCTTTGAAAGCCTTTTTTTTTTTGGTCTTTTTTGCCAGCACTCAGCCCCTGCCTGGATGTGTCAGATCAGGAGGAGGCCATCTGCACTCTAAATCCATTATTCCCAAATCTTTCCTCCTGTTCCATCATCCACTGGCACATGAGAGACTTGGGAACCCCTGTAACCACCTGCACCTTATCCTTAAGCCCAGTACAGAGTAAGAGCTGAAAAAAAGGAAGAATTGAGTCCAACTGATGAGAATTAGCAGGAGTGGATCACACGTGGGCCTTCAGGTGCTACAGCAATAAACCTGTTGGAAATGGGAGTGGTGAAGAGGAGAGGCTGGAATCCTGGCAGGTCTGGCACCAAGGGGAACCCTCTATCTGCTCTTTCTGTTGGAGGGGAGAGAAACCCTTCCCAAGGCTGAGGCACATCAGCCTGTGTAACTCAGCTCCCAAAGGAAGCAGTGAGGCCAGCCCTGTCTTTAGGAATATTTAGAATTGGATGGGATAAAGTGCTGGGAGATGTCCTGCAGGAGACATTTGCTGGGGCAGTGTCTGGGAGCTGCAGCTGCCACGTTTGGGCAGCAGCTGATGCTCTGCTCAGCAGGACCTGCCTTGGGGCACGGGACCTGTCCCTGTCCCTTTCCAAACCTCTCTGGTGCTCCCTCAAAGCTGGATGGTCCCAGCTTTGGACTGCAGAGTGTCCCCAAGCCAGACCTCAGAGAGGACTGGGGATCTTTTCCAAGGAAGGCAAGAGCTGACAGAGGAATTTGGGTGGATCCTGCTGAATGACAAGAGGGCGGCTTGCAGAGCTCTGACCATGCTCCAGAGCTAAATCCTACTGGCCATGAAGGGAGATGCCTGCCCAGAGAACACCAAAGAACTGTGCAAAAGCTGCTCAGAGAGACCACAGCTTTCCTCAGGCCACATTCCCCAAGGTTTCCTGCCTGGAGCCCTGCTGGTGTGAGCCCAGCAGTGATCCCTGCTCCCCGGAGGTGCTGGCCCATCCTCGTAGGCAGCACCACACAAACTCTGGTGGAAACTGGGCAATCCCCCCATTCTCAGGCCTTTATTCCTCCTCTCCATCTCTTTCCTCATCCCCAGCCCTCTTTTCTAAGAAAAATATGAGGCTGCATGGAAAGGCTCCTCTGTAAAGAACATCTGTGTCCTCCTGTGTGATGAATCACTGACCTGCAGCAGCAGCAGGCCAGGGGAAGGCCACGAGAGGCACGGGGCTGAAATCAGAGCGGGGAAGGTGGATGGGCAGGGTGAAGCAGAGCAAAAGCCCACCCCTGCTAGAATTGTTTGACCATTTTTCCTTGAGCTATAAATCCAGAAGCAAACGAGCCAGAGCCTGCTGGGGTCGAGCCAGTTGATGTGCCACACTAAACAGAGGTGGGTTTGGACAAACACAGGGGTTGGATGTGTCAGGGACATGTGAAAGCTCAGTGTCAGTGCAATCTGCTTGGTGGGTAATTACTTTGTTTTCTTAGTTTCTAACTCTGCCCATTAAGGAGCAATGGGCTGAAGCTGCCTTTGGACCTGACGCTGGAATCTGTTTTCGATCAGCTCCGTGCTCCACTTCTGTCGGCTCTGTGTGCCTGTCTCAGGAGGCTTCCCCCTTTATTTCTGGCTTGTTTTGAAGGATAGCAGGTTGCTATTTTGGGAGATGAGATAAAAGCTGTTTGCTGAGATGGGGAGAGGGAACCCAACCATCTTCCTTACAGCCCAGCCCAGTTCCAGTTCCATTTCCACAGCCCCGGGCGATGTTTGGTTACCCTGCAGCCTCCCTGGGCAGCTTGGCCTAAAACTGCCTCTGCTTTCCTCACTGGTTTGCATTAAGCTGGAAAGTACCAATCGGACCCAGGGAACTGGCTGCAAATCACTGGTGAAATCCTTCTTAATGACAAACTGCATCGGGCGAGGAGCAGGGCTTCAATCACTTCCTCAGCCTCCACCGCACTCCTACCCTGATGTGACCCCAACTTCTCCCCTGTTTGTGAGGCTTCTCCACAGCTGTGACATAATGTTTTTGATGGCAGGCTTGGGAGGAATTCTGCTTGTGGCAAAGCAGGAATCTGCTTCGAATTAGCTCTGCACATATTTATCAAGTCTGCAGAGCGTGGCTGCCCGTTGACAAAAATCCCTTCTCCTGTCCCCCGCAGGTTCCCAGAGGAGCTCGCTTGACCCACAAAGGTTTGGAGCTAAAGCACTTTCTGGTGCCTGGGAGCAGCCCAGAGAAGGGGCAGCAGGTGGGTGATAATCCAGGTGTGATTTCAGTGCCAGGTCCTGCCTTTTGGGTGGATTTGGGAGTGCTCAGACACTTCCAGGACCCCTCTGCCGTGCCTGGAGCCATTCCCTCTCTAACAAGTTGGTTGAGTTGTATCACATCAGCTGGAAAAATACCGTGGCACAGGGAAAGGGGTTGCACAACGACCTGGAAACAGCAGATTTGCCTTGTGGGATCCTGATTTGAAAGGTGTTTTGCTGCAGCTGCTTCCAAGAAAAGCAAACACTGCCAGGTACCGGGAGCAGCCCCGGGTCGCATTAAAGCCGCTCGGCCAAAGCTGGGCAGGAAATTCTTCTCCCTCCATGTCTAAATATTTAAGACCTATTTATTTATTTTAATTCCTCTTGTGCACAGAGGGACAGAAACACAAATCCTTCAAAGGTTTTTTTTTTTTTTTCTTATTATGGAAAGCAGAGGCAGAAAAAGACTCGTCCTAAAAATAGCCGGATATTTAGGGCAGCCCCGGTAGTGGGAGACAGATCCAGAGCCTTGATTCCACCAAGGAACGTGGTGTCTCCAGCATCCTACGCCTCCATCCCAACAGCAAGGTCAGGGCATGGCTGGGATGTGACCGGAAACACCATCCTGCCTGGAGAACCTTGCCTGGAAAACCTCTCCTGGCCCAGCCCCTTTCCACACAGGCTTTTGCCACGGCGTAATTTTCTCATGAAAAGCCATTTCTTTTTTCTCATAAAACCCCTGAGTGGGTCTGGTTTTAATATGGATTTCGGAGCAGAAACAACCATGCCATGCCACTGTTTGCTTTTCCTAAAAATCTCACCTCTTCATCCCACGAGTTTATTGCAGTTCCTACAGGCAGCCAAAACGTGCCGCTGCCCTTTGAACAGTAAAATTAATTTGGGTGCTGGATAATTAACAAAAAATCAACAAATACGATTCTGAAAGTAATTAAATGAGGAGGGTTTGGAGCTCTCTCCTGACTATTTCTTGCAGAGGATCCAAAGCCCTGGTGAGGAATGCAGAACTATATGAAAATGACTAAGAAAAAAGAGAATAATGAAAGTTCAGCGAGCGACAAATGAAAGCAAAATGAAAACTGGGTGTCACCAAGACAGAAAAACATCACCATTTGAATTCAGGAGGAGCAAAGCACCAGGGTGGGAGATGAAAGAATAATGCAAATCCATGCAGGCAATTAAAAAGGTTCCCTCCATCCCAGTTCCACACACAGAGCCTTGATTTGCTGCACTGAGAATTCAGAGAACCAATCCCAGAAATGAAATCCAGAGCTGAGACCCTGCAGAATGAACCAAGAGCTCCTCAAGGTAGAACTGGGGGTTCTTCTTTCAGAGTTCTGCTCCCTCTTGTCTCCATCAGTCACTGAAACTCCTGGTGCTGCAGGAGAATTCTGGCCAGGCACAGGTGACCTGAGGCTCTGAGGGATTTCTGCACCTGCTGAAGGAAACCAAGAGGTTCCTGGAGCCCCTTGCTGAGCATGGGGACGTTTGTGAGGCGTGGCAGGGCAGGAGGGGAAAGAACTTGCACTGCAGGCAAACAGAATTGCTGCAAAAGCAAACCAAAGCGGGTTTGAGTTTTCCCTGGGTGTGCCAGGAGCTCACAGAGGTGCCTGGAGCTGCATGGCCAAGCCAAGAGGAAACCAGCCACTGGTTTGGGGTGGAAGGGACTCTCCTGGGTTCCAGCTGGAAAGGGAGGCCCAGCATTCTGTGCACTCTTAAGCTATCAAAAAATGTTTACAGCAGTTGAAACCAGGGATGAATTTTCAGGCTGAGACCTCGAATGCCAAATTGTAAAACCCTTGCAAGGCTGGAAGGTCTCAGGGCAGAAACAAAAGCTCAGCATGAACTGCAGAGCAGTGGCTGAAATGGGAGCCATGGGAATAAAGAGAGCACTCAGGAGGACTGTGAGGTGTTTCTGCTGGGCTCCAGAGCAAGCTCAGAGCACGGCAGCAGCTTTGGGGGGAGGAAAATGCTGCTGGAGAGTAACAAGATCAAACCCCAGTCCTGCAAAGCTCCTGCACAGGAGCTGCTGTGGTGATGGGAATGTCTGGGCAGAGGGAAGAGTCCTCTGAGGCCAGGCAGAGGCAGCAGAAATTGATCCTGGCATGGGGCAGGGGCACGGAAATGAAGGGACAGTTGCCCCCAAAATGGCACTGAAATTAAGGGACAGTTTCCCCTAAAATGGCACTGAAATTAAGGGACAGTTTCCCCTAAAATGGCACTGAAATTAAGGGACAGTTTCCCCTAAAATGGCACTGAAATTAAGGGACAGTGTCCCCTAAAATGGCACTGAAATTAAGGGACAGTTTCCCCTAAAATGGCACTGAAATTAAGGGACAATTTCCCCCAAAATGGCACTGAAATTAAGGGACAGTTTCCCCCAAAATGGCACTGAAATTCAGGGACAGTTTCCCCTCTGGTGAAACTAAAACCCTCACATCCCCACAGCAGAAAGGACAGCAGATCCCTTTCCATATTCTTAATTCACCTGAGCTATTTTAAAACTACAAGTCCCTAACCTAAGCATTAGGCCTGCTTAGCTTTTTATACATCTCTCTCAGAAAGGGTTCTGTTTGTTCATTTTTCAGCATCATTTGCTTGGCTTTTGGCCGTGGAAACCCATTTTATCTGATGGGATCTGATGGATTGCAGCAGGGTGTCAGAAGAGCAGGAATTCCTGGTGATCCTGGTGTGTGAGTGGCAGAAATGCCAATTTTTGGGTGCAATTCCAGCCCGATTTCCATCATTCTCCTCCTGAGCACCGACAGATTCTCCCCTGCTCTGCCCAAGCACCCAGGGCCCAAGTCGGAGTTAACAATGCTGAGCATGACCTGTTTACTGTTTGGAAATGAGTAATTCCCCCGTGATTCATCTCCTTGCCTTTGTTGTTCCTCAGAGCAGCCATAGAGGAATTTCAGCCGAGCTCTTTTATTGCTGCAGACAACAGGGGAACTTTCTCTTTTCCCCGGTTCCCAGACAAATGTGGGAGGTCGGGAGGGAGGCACAGAGGAAGAAGGAAGATTTGTCATTTCTCCTTGGAATTCTGCAGCTCTGAACTTGGTTAGAATCCCCCATGTGTCCTGTTCAACCCCCTTGGCACAATCTCTTAGGCCAGTGAGACGCAGTGGGGGCTGAACAGAGCCACGACTTCAACCTCTCCAGCCCTTCCCTGGTGTCTTCTTCACCAGTGGGACAAGATCCTTCCCAGCACATCCCATCTGCATCTGGAGCATCCAAACTTGGAAGCAGCAGCTCAGCCTCTCTGACATTCCCACTTTGCATGAAGGGTACAAGTGAAATTTTACAGTTTTGTCCCCCTGTGCTGCCACACGAGCCCAGTGTAGCTGAAAGGGACAATAATTCAGATATCTACCCTCAAGCAAAAGGCAATGAAAGGCTCATGGAGGAACCTGCCATTCGCAAAATGCTGATTTATCTGTTCACTGATGATTCCCTGAATGAGCCTTTGTTGTTGCAGACCTGAATCCCGAGGATTTGGAGAGCTCTAACACTCAAATCTTTCCCCTTCTCATTAAGCCCGGCTGTAGCTGGGAGGTTTGGGATCTGCAGGCTCTGCTGACCCTCCAGGACAGCCACAGGAAGAGGGAGGAAAGGAAATCCAAATATAAAATCAGCTTGATGTTCTTGTGTCCCTCATGCAGGGAGCCCTGTTCCTCCCCCTTCTGTCCTCACCCAGCTCGGGGCACTTTGGTGAGCCCTCCATGCCAAGGATTAATCCAAAGCTGGAGGTTTTTCGATATAAACTGAGACCAGGATAAAATCTGCAGCTTCAGCTCTTCTGTTTCCTTACAGGAATGCTCACCCTGCTCCCAGGCCCCAGACAGAAAGGGGCCTTCAGTCACAAAAGCCCTGTTCCAAATCCCAGCCAGGCTCCTCCAGGAGCCCCCAGCTCTGGGATCCCACCCTCCCTGCCCTCTCCGATCCCATTCCAGGCCAGGATGGGCAGCCAGTGTCCCAAAGCCTCCTGGCTTTCAGAGGAGGCAGGAAGGATCCAGATCCATCCCCAAACCATCCCATTTCCCCCCAAATCCCATCCATCTCCTGCAGATCCGGGAGGAACACGCGAGGTGCTGAGATGTGGAAGGTGCTGAGGTGTGGAAGGTGCTGAGATGTGGAAGGTGCTGAGATGTGGGGCCCCTCTTTGCAGTTCAATCTATTTTAAATCTATTTTGCTGTGCCATGAGCTGCTCTTCCCAAAGCAGAGCCCAGCTGGCAGCACCTCGAAGCCCTGGGAAGTTTTTGGGGGGCAAAGCTTGGAGCAGGTGGATTCCTCCCCCAGCCATTCCCAGGGATCCATTGTGCACCCAGCCCCTCTTTCTTCTCCTCAAGTGCTTTCATCTCCCCTGGTTTGAAAGAAACCAAGGGTGGCCCCACCCTGCTGTACAACTGCGGAGCTATTTACCACTTGGAGAGGAAATCCCATGTCACAACCCCTCGGAGCACAAGGAATAATGTCCGGAATTCCTTTATCTGTGACCAGGCCTGGCTCACAGGCTCTTTCCTGTCACTTAAGTGTACACAAATGTATTCTTTTCTTTTGTCGAGGCAGTGGGCCCAGATTTTAATGACGGTTTATTAAAAAAGAAAAGGCTTTGGCAAGGCTCAGGAACAAACGTTCCCTGACTTTGGGACCTTTTGTTCTTCAAGGTGAAAAGTGACTACAAAGAATAAGGAAAATTGAGTCACTGGTCCTTGCCCTCCATAGTAAAATTGACCTCCACTGTTTGTACAGTGCCTAAAATTGGTGTCCTGGGCTAATCAGGGAAGTTGAAGTGATAAGCTTCTCCGCAGGGCTGCTGTGCAAGATGAGTTTTTGGAAGTGATCAAAATGCCCCTTTGGGCACTTTGGGCAGCTTTTGTGACCCCCAGCTCCAAGGATTCTGTGGCTGCCCCCGTGCCAGCCTGTGCCCAGCCAAAGGCTGTTCTTCCCTCATCCCTTAGCAGGAGGTGGAGTGAGAGCTGCAGCTGGGCACAGCCCCGAGGGCAGCCCTCCCTTGGGTGCCAGGAGGCCAGGGAGTGGGATGCTGAGATGTCTCCCTGCACGTGGATCCAGAGCTCCAGCCGCTCCCTGCGGCGTGGAAAAGAGCATCAGGGACTCCAGGAATACCTGAGCCCTCCTCCCAGGGCACCTCCGTGCTGGCAGGGTGAGCTGGAACCCCTCGGGGGTACCTGCCAGCATCCCAGGGGCTATTCCCTCCTTCCAGAACAGTGCAGGGACCACCAGCTCCAGCCCAGAGGGGAGGGAAATCTCCAGCAGGAAACCCCTGGGAGCAAGGAAGTTGCAACAGCAAAATTGGCACCAGCAATCTGAGGGAGGCGGGGGCAGCAGGCAGGAGGAGGAGGAGGAGGAATCTTTCCAGGAAAAGAACATTTGCATCAGATACTTCCAGAAATAAAATATCCCTGTGTCAGAGAAATGTTCTGAGCACCGGATCTCCGCCCTGCTTTGCCCCACCACTCTTTGAAATCCTTCTCAAAGAAGTGATGACCCTTCAGGCTGGAGCCCCCTCAAGAATAAAGAAGCCCAAGTGCCAACGGGGGGCACAGAGCAGCCCCAGGGGACCCCTGGCACCCTCTTGTCACCTCTGGTGATGCTGGGAAGCTGCAGCCTCGTTGCAGGACAAATAACTCAGCAGCTGGAGCCCACTGGCTCTTTATTTCTGTCCCTACAGCACACAGGCAGTGCCAGATGTGCTGCCCCTGATCCACGAGCACCGTGCTTGGTGGCTCCAAACAGAACCAGCCTTGGGCTGCACCCAGCAGCCAAACTGTTCTCAGCAGAGGTGAATATTTGGGCAAGTCTGTGACTGGCAAGAACCTGCTGTGACTGGCAAGAACCTGTCCCTCCCTTTGCATCCTCCACAGCTGAGCTGAAGGCGGCAGCTCGGGGATGTTCTCTGTGCCACCGCAGCAGATCCCCCGGGGAGGGGCACTTGGGCAGGAGGGGACCTTGCAGGGGCTGCCTGTCACCCAGAATGTCCAAGGCAGCAGCTCGAGGCAGAGGAAGACACCAAACCAAGTGGTGCCTGAGCTCCTGCTCCTGAGAACGCGAAGGAAACGGAGCCCAGAGGAGCTGTGAGCGCAGAAAGTTGATTCCTGCTCCTTTGTGTATCTGCCCATTGTCCAGGGGAGCCCTCAGTTTCCTCTGGGGATCTATAATGAATAGATCTTCAAGGGAATGTTGTGGTGGCAGCAATTTCTCTTTTCCTACCATTTAACTCGGAACAATATGGAACAAAAACAACGGGGCCGCCTTTTAAAGGCTGGCAGCACAAAGCACCCTGTAGGACACCAGCCCCTGGGCTGAAGAGGGAGACAGGGACACCTTTGCCCCGTGGATGCTGAGAATTCCTCCCAGTTCCTTTATCCCGAGAATCCCTTTGTCATAGCCGCTGCTGGGATGCTCTCCTCACATCCCACCACACCCCAAATGTCGCTGCCCCCCTTTCCCTGCCAGCCCCGGGCAAGGGCAGAACTGAGGTAAGGAAAAGAATTTAAAACAGGAAAGATGACTCAAGGAACTGAGCTGCTCTGGGCTCTCTCCTCTCTCTCTCGGTCTGGTTAGCTTAGATCCAAACTGAAGGAGACTTCTGGTGGCACCAGATCTATTGGTCAGCCTGGGAATTAAGGAATCAGCCCCCAAAAAGGCTCTGCAGGGCTTGAACACCGTGATTGGTCCAGGAGAAGTGTTTATCCTGATCCACAGCAGTGATGACACCAATGATATATCAATATTACCCATTGGCAAGGCAGAATGGATGCTTGGGAAGAGTTTACACTCCACCAGGAGCATCCAGAACCTTTAAGAGCAACCCCGGGGCCATGGGACAAAGGCTTTGGTGTTTCCCCCATGCAGAGGCTGCAGGGATGGACCCTGGATTAAAGATGACACTTGGCACAGGTAGGCAGAGGGGGAGAAGCTCCAAGTTGCAGTGCTGGGTGCCAGAGCACAACTCCAGGTAGTTTTTCCAAGTGGACATTAATTTTAAAGCACAAAGATGTTGTACAGGGGGAGGGCAAATGGCCTCGAGGAGAGGCTGTGCCAGAGATCCCCCTGGGAAATCAAAACCTGCTCAGCTCCAGCTTCTCCACTAATCTCACTCTGAGCACAGCATTTTCATCTCTACAGCCCTGATTTTCTCCTGAGTGCAGGATGGATTTGGCAAATGGAAAGTGAGATTTATACCCAGGCAAAACTCCTTTCCTCTTCTTTTGTCCTTCTGCCAGGAGCCCACCAGAAAGCCACAGATTCTGTCCTGGAGAAGGTTAAAACAAAGCTGGGCACATATTCTTGGGATGGGAGAAGGAAAACCTTTCTCTAGGGAGCACCAGCCTGTGCCTGCAGATTGTGGGATGCTGGGGAGCCTGTCTGGGGATCCTGCCCTGCTGGGATCATGCACCAGCTCTGCCAACCCACACAGAACATTTCCTAATGGAAACCAGGCTGGCAATTCATTTTTAAGAGCAATATAACCACCACAGTTATGCACAAAATTCAAGAGAGAGCAACCTCAGGCACCAGAAGAGGGTCCATGACTTCATGATTTATGGAATTAAATCAATAATGGCGTTTCAGCAGGTGGGTCTGAGCATTGCTTTGCACAGACAGCAACAAAAAGGGCAGAGGGGCTCATTTATACAAGAGATCAGAAGAGATAAAACAGACCAGACCAATGCCATAGGAATAATAAGGGGAAATCAGCCTTGTGTACAATGACAGAATTCCTGGTGGGAACTGCTCGGAGCTGGGCGGGGGAGCCCCTGACCAGCCCTTCTCCTGTTTTCCTGAGTTCCCCTTCCCTTGCAGTCCCTCCATCCCAGGAGCTGGGCCCTGCTGGGTCTGTTGTTTCACCTGCACTTCTCTCACCAGGGCAGGGCTGCTGTTGCCCAAAGTGACCCAGAAAACAGAGCTGGTGACTTTGGGAAAGCCAGGAGGAACCGCTCCAGGTGTGGGAACACCACAGCAACTCCAAACCTGTACATTCATCACGCCTGGTTTATCTCCCTGCTGATGGATCAGGGCATTAAGTGATAAAACTGTTCACAGGATCCTTTCCCAGAGACCCACGGTGCAGTTATCCTTGGAAAAGTCCCCACTGGGTGGGATGATGGGCTGGGAGAAGCAGAGAGAGCCGGGCCAGGAGCAGGGAGCTCCCAGGCTCTGCCCCAGGCAATCACTCCCTGCTGTGCTGACAGGGAATTTTAGAGATTAATCGCTCTGTCTGGGAATTCCTGTTGGGCCAAACCCTTTCGCTCTGCCCTTACTCAACAGAAAATGTGCCCAGACTAAAGGGGAGCTTGTTTAAAGCTCCAGGAGCCTGAGCAGAACAGGAGCTGTGCAGCCAAAATCAGTGTGAGGGGAGCACCTGGGAATAGCAGGAGGGGTTCTTGTGCTGCCTGGCACAACTGGGGGTTGCTGCAGGCTCAGCCACACTCTGCAAAAAAAGCAGATTATTTTCCTTCCTCATAGTGAAGCAAATCAGGGTTTTCCAGCAGGATCAGGAAGAACATTTCTCCTTGGATTTACAAAGCGTGCAGCGAGGGAGCAGCTTTCACTCAGCCCTTTTTTTCCCTCCGATTCCACCACAGGTTGTGTGAACAGCCAGAATTAAATAAATGTTCTCGGCCATACAATGGACAATTCAAAGGCAGGTTATTGTCTTCAGCCAAGCACAGCCTTAAACCTGGGTGAGCAAGAGGCAGAGCTGGTCCCGAGTGCGTGAAACTGAAAATAATCCAGACATCAGCCCTTCGCAGAGAGCAACTGTGGCAGGCCAAAAGGTTGCCTGATTCTCTCTGCTCCACACCGTGTGATAGCTGAAATTGTGTTTTAAAGGTCCTCGGGCTGACATCATTGTTTACATTATTGGAATTGTGCTTTAATTGCAGCAAACCCCTTCCAAGCAGCCCTGAGGCTCAGCCCTGCTGTGTCATGCACGGAGAGCTGACTGCACTTCCAGAAAGAACTGGGAAAAGAGGTCTTGCCTTGGAAACAGAGCTGGGAAAAGCATTTCTCCCCACACCTGTGCTCTGCATTATTATTCCTTCTGATACTGCTCATGGCTTAGGAGGGAAAGCAGTGGAAGCTCCTGCAATCCTTCCCCTTATTAAAGCAGCATTAACTGGGGAGTGAGGCAGCAGTGGGCCCCCCTCCCTAAGGGGACAGGGGTGTCCCAGTGACCCAGTGGGATTTATTTTTCTGCAAGGAAAAGCAGAGAGACCTTGAGTTTTGCAGCAGAAAATCCCCAGAGCTTCAGTTCCCTCCTTGCAGCCCCTCCCTGCTCCGAAGGGCTCTGGGCAAGCTCTTCCAAGAGCCTTTCCCTGCTCCTGGGATGGGGATTGCCCACACCACGGGCTGCCAAGAGCTACTGTGGGGATGGATGTGTGTGATGGCCCCTGTGGGAGCTGCTCCTGGCAGCTGCAAGAGCGAGAAGTGGAGAAGCAGAGGGAAAAATCACAATTTACAGCTCTTTGGGGGACACTCTGGAGGAGGTGTGTGCACATGAAGGGTCTGAAACGCCGACCCCTGCAAAAAAAACTGGGGAAATGCAGGCTCAGGATGAGCTTTCAGGATGGTCCCTATTGCTACAAAGGGCCCAAGTCAGCCCTTCTCAGGAGCTGGGGGGGAATTGAGGAGGGGATTCTGGGCAGCCCCACACTGACATCCCCACTGCAGCTCCTGGGGGCCGGGAGGGAATTGCTTTAGCTCCTAAATGAGCATATTCAGGGCTGATTTCAGCTCAGGAGCTCTGGATGAGGAGCAAACAGGATGAATGGCTCAGGGCTCAGCTGTTTCTGTGTGTTTGGGGTGTCCCTGTGAGCAATCCTGTGTTCCCCATGGCTGTGGGGGAAGAGGCAAAGTGGTGCTCAGAGCTTTTCCTGCGGGCTGAGCCCGGTGCATCCGTGAGGAAGAATTCCAGGTGAGCCCCTTTCTGAGCTGTGGGCTCTGAGGAAGCAAACATTTTGGCCGAGGTGGTTCAGATTGGTGGAGGTTTTGTAAAAATGGAACAGGTAATGACTGAGGTCAGGCTTCCTTGACCCTCAAATCAAGAACAATCCCAGCAGGGCTGAAAACTCCCCTCTCCACTTCCTTGGCAATCACGTTCCCACAGTTCAGAAAAACACAGGAAGATCTAAGGAAACCTATGTGGAAATGCAGAAGACAAAGGCAAGTGATCTGAAAATAGAAGGCTGGTCCATATATTTCCTTTACATTCTGGGCCTCAGCTTGGCTTTTGGCTGGATTTTGAAGCCTGGGGGGCCATGTGCTTTTGCCATTCCCCGCAGGGCACAAAGGAAAAGTGGCTTTTTCAGACTTCCATCATTTGCAGGGTTAGATGAGGTTCTTTCCTGGTTGCTGAGTCAAAGACTCAGAGCTAAAACTTCCCTGCTTGGGGCCACAACAAAATCCCTGGCCAGTGGTCACACCATAAATGAGATGTGACCCCTCCTGCATTTCCAGACACTGGGGGCACCTGCAAAAAGAATTTCTGGTAAAAATTCAGTGCAGCAGGAACACAAAGAGCTGGCAGAAGCCAAGAGATTCAACTGCAGGTCCCACTTGGGTTTTTTTTTCCAGAAATCTCTGCACCAGAAAAAATTCTAAAGGCAAAACTCATTTTGGGACAGAGAAGAGAGACTGTGCAGACCCCTGGTGTGGAAGGGCTGGGAAATTCCTCTTGGCTTCTCCTAATGTAAAAATTCGAGGAATCCTGAGCCCTGAGGGGAGTTTAGGAGACAGCCAGGAAAGGGGGGGGAGCGGGAGAGGGATGTAGGATGTAGTGGGGACAAAAAGTATGTGCTGCAAAGACCAGCTAATCCGAGGACTTGGGGATGAGGGCACTGGAGTGACTCACAAAGATGTCCACAGACTTACTCACAATCCATCACAAAAACCCAGTTTCAAATTCCCTGCTTCCATTCCCACAGCCTTTGGAATCGTGTCCAGCACTGGGCAGCGAGGAATTTGCAGGGAAATGGGCACCCATCAGTTTTGCTCATCACAGCCTCCCGAGGTCAGGCTGATCCTGTTCCTTCCTCCTTCCCCACTCGAGGAAGCAGCTCCTGGCTGAGCCTGTGTGGTCACACCTCGTGCAGAATCCTTGATTCCCATGATTTGTGTGGCTCCTGCCTTGCTCCTGGTGACTGCAAGCCCTGCTCCCCGGGGCAAACCTCAAGCAGACACTTCCATTAAATGCCATTTCCAGAGAACAACCTTGCCTGGCGGATTTTGGCAGCTTCTCCTCTGTCCTCTGTGGCCTTAGAAAGGAAAATTAAAGAAGTGCCCAATGGGGAGCTCGGCTCTCAGTGACACACATTTCATCCAGCTTTTTTTTGGGCAGCCAGATGTCCTGGGGGTTGTGACTGAGGACAGTGGGATGCTCTTCCCAAAGGAGGAACGGGAATGTCCCCATGGGCACTCAGAGCCTTTCATGTCCTGTCAGCCATGGGAGCTGCTGTCCAAGGGAAAGCACTGGGGACACATTTATTTCATCCCTAGCTGCTGTTCAGGTATTCCAATATCCCTTAATTACTTCCACTCCTAATTCCCATTGCAGTGACATCAGGCTGGTCTGGGGAGAGAAAAGGAGAGCTGGGATCAGAGGAAATTCCAGAGGGAGCTGAGCTTCTGGAAATCCAACGCTGCCTCCTGGAAATTTCCTGTGAAGCTTTAAAAAAGTGCAGGTGGCTGCTGCTGCTGCTGCCCCCAGAACTGCCCTGCAGTGGGGACTGAGAGCACCTTGTCCTTTTCCTTGGGGGTCCTTCCAGCCTCACACCTTGCAGACATCCCTGGAAGCAGCAGATGCCTCTCACCCCTCAGTAAACATGGGATGGAGCAGGTTTGCACCCTCCTCCAAACTGCCCTGGGGAGCTGGGAGAGCAAAGCTGGATCCAAAAGCTCCAAAAAGCACAGATCCCCTCCCCTGGCTGTGCCTGGGTAATCTCCTTCTGGGCTTGGAAACCTTTGGCTCTTGTGCATAAACTTCTTAACAACAGAAATATTCCGTATTCAGCCCATTTTGGGATATTAACTCCAAGTGCTGTAGGTTGAGTTATCACTTTGTACAAAGAATTTGTCCTAAAATGAACAACCCAGGGAATGGGTGAAAGGGCAGAAATGACCCAAACGGACCCTGCTGCTCTTTCTCAGAGCAGACCAATGCTCACAGATAAACCTTTTGCACAAGTTTTAAAGAAAACACTGCAAGTTCTCACACCAGAAACCTTCCACAAGCAACCTGCTTGGTTTTCTCAGTGTTCTTCGGGGTGTGTGATGCTGTTTTTGAGAAGTTCAGGGAGCACTCCGAAATACTTCACATTTTTTTGCCCTGCCTTAAATGGCTGAATTGGTATAAAGAGATTTCCAGTTGGTTTCCAGTGTGGCAGCTTCAGCAGGAGGCTCAGATATCAGCAGCCCAAAAAAGGCTGCTCTGCTTTTTATAACATTTTCCCACAGTAAAGCAAACGTTTGGGAATGACATCGATTAAAGAGGCAGGTTTTTTGGGAAAGCAGCCCCTCGGTGCCTCTGCCTCGGCACGGCCACCCTCATCCTGCTGGACACTGCGACCATCCCAGCTGGAAAACCAGGAGGAATCCCAGCTCCTGAAGCTTTTATCTACTGATAGATGGTTTAATTGAAATCTCTGTGTTAACAAGCTCTGTTGCCCATTCAGGATATTCAATTTGTAGAAGACGTTGTAAAATTAAACAACAACAAAAAAATCAATTTCGAGCGTGCTTTAACTCCAAAGCCATTGGGCAGAACCTCATTTTTATTCTTCAATCTTTAATAATTTCCAGTGTTAAATCATTGAAATGGCTGAGTTTATTCCAATACCTGAAAACTTGCTTGGATTGTTCAGATATTAAAAACCTTCTGGTGCTCATGTCAGCGGGTAAAAGATGCTGAATTTTTCGTGCACAATTTAAGGTGCAAGAATTTCTCTGCAGATTGTTCCTCCAAGGGCTGGTTATGAACCAACCCACCCCACACCTCAAACCTGTGCCAGCTGTTGGCATCTGCACCCTCATTCCCACATCAAAGGTGCTGAGAAGGGAGACCCCAACCAGTGCTCTGAGGAGCAGAGAGGAAGCTGAGCAGTGAGCAAAAGGGAAATGGGAATTTGGTGATAGTCATGAAAGTAAAAAAGGAAATTTAAGGCTGTATTCGAAGCTGTATTTTAGAGTAAGGTGGGCAGTCATTGGGATGATGTTTGTATGGTCTCTCCCCCCTGCTGAAAGCACTAAATAACTCAGGAGTTCTCCAAAGGGGACCTGGATAAATGTAATGGCCAGAATTCCATGGAGTTCATTGCTGGAGATGGAATTGGAGGACAAAGTGGCTGAGGAGCCTCGGAACCGAGCAGCTTTCAGAGTTGCAGGGCTTTCCTTCCCTCTGCCCTGCACGTGGAATTGTTTGGGTTGGACTCAGAATCAGCCTCCTCAGCACAGCTCTGCCTGACTCTGGCCACAGAGCTCCCAGGGAAGGTTTAACCTGCAGCCGAGGGATAAACCCGGATTTTGGGAGGTCGAGTAGAGCCCCACTGAGCTCCGTGCTGGAGAGCAACTTTGAGAGCCAGCTGGTGGGGAATTAACTGGTGCCATCCCCAGTCCTCAGCCCTCCTGGCACTGTCTCCCTTGGCTCCCAGCCTGGCACGGGCACCCGGGGGCTGTGCCGATGCTCCCAAGGCCGAGCCGGGCTGTGCCGGGGCTGTGCCGATGCTCCCAAGGCCGAGCCGGGCTCCTGACAGCCGCAGCGCTGCTTCCCCTCCTCACCCTCTGCCCTCGGGCACGGGGATGCTCCCGCCTTCCTTCCCTGTCACAGGATGCGGACTTTGCCTTCTCTTGGCCTCCTCAGTGCCTGGCACTGATGGAAAAAGGAATCTGGACCAAATGCCGAGGCTATCAGGGCCAACAGGGTTAGGAAAGGAACCTGGTGAGGACCCGAGCAGCCCTGGCATGTGGGCAGCATCTCCAGCCAGGCTTTTCCCCCAGCTCCTCAGTCCCGAAGTCCCTGTGCTCCACCTCACCCTGGAGCCCCAGGAGCACTTGGGCACAGCACGTTTTTCTCCCACCTCCCAATCCCTTGTTATTATCCCTCTCTAATCCACGAAAGCCTGTGCTGATTTATGCCTCTGTGAAATCCACGCTGGATTTCGGGCGACTTTTGCAGATTGTTGGGAGGTTAAAGCTCCCAAAGCAGGCAGCTGGCTGCTGCTGCACGTGTCAGCCAGCTGGGGAACATCTCAGGAGCCCTCCCAGGGCTGCTCCAGGTGCAGCTCAAGGTGTGGGCACTGCTGGCTGACCTGGCCCGGCACCGATTCTCTGGGGACACCACAGACCCTGGGGGTTCCTGCTGCAGGGGCTCCTCACCACCTGCCAGGTTTGCTGCTTCTGCTTTTCCTGGAAAAGCTGGACAAGCTCTTGGGAGCACAACCTCAGGCTGAGCTCTTTATGCTGCAGGTGACTGTGGGGAGGGTGTGAAATTCCCCGGGGCTCCTGCCTGCCCAGCAGCTCCTTTCTGCAGAAGGAATACATTAAATCCCTGAATGAATCCAAGAAAATCAAGGACTCCACAGTGCTTCCAGAAGCTATCCTCTTAACTATGAAAAGATTGTGATACACCGAAGAACAACAGCCTCGTGCTGTGCAATACATCCACTACCCAAAGACATTCAGAAGTCCTTTCTGTCAGAAGGAATTCCCCAACAAACAACAGCCCCGTCTCCCTTACACAATTTGCAGCGTCATGAATGAATAGCTCAGTAATCCAGCAAAATCCTCATGCTTAATGAGATAATGAGAAGTCATACGGCTGATGGAAAAGCTCTCCCAAATCTCATTAACCTGCCTCCTGGCTTTTCTGATAGCGGTGAGAATTGGGAATAAATCGAGGGGGACGGGGAGTTTGCTGCGAAGGAAAATGAGTTTTGGAGGGCAGCAATCTGACCTGGCACCTGGGCTGAGAGGGGGAAGGCAGCCGAGAAGCACCACGTGAATAAAAACTGAAATGTCAAAGAATCAGAATGGGAATATCAAAGAGAATTGGGGTTTGCCCGTGGTGTCTGTGCCCAACAGGACCCCCAGGACAGCGGGACAGCCCAGGCACCCCCAAACAGCTCCTCCTTTAAAAGCCTCAGCTCTGCCTCAAGTGATCAAATACAACCAGAAACCCTCCCACATCGAGGGAAAAAAGCCACAAATTGGTGAACACTCACAACTTGCTATTTTTAACCAAGCGGCCAAACTTCGAGGGGGGGACACCCATTAAAATCCGACCTTTCTGTGCGACGCCTTCCAGGAGCTTATTTATTTTTTACCTTGATTTCCAAAGATCAGTTTTAACTCAGGTGTGAAGCCTGAGACTGGGCTTTGGGGGCACAGCGGCGGCACCTGCCCGCTGGTACCGGGGCTCTCGGGTGGGTGACACCGCACCGGGCCGCCAGAGGAGCACAAAAAGCATCAAAAAGCGCAAAAAAAGCATCACCGAGCGCTCTCCTGAGGCCCCCCGAGGGACGGCACCGCGCCGGGGCAGCGACACGCGGCGGGTCCCCCCCAGTTCTGCCACCCCCGGGGGACACGGGCGGCTCTTACCGTGCAGCAGCAGCAGCCCCTGAAGGGCACACACGGCCAGGAGGGCGCTCGGCCGGGGCAGCATCCCGGGGCTGGTCCTGGGGCGAGCCGAGTCCGCCGGACAAGTTTTTCCTTCGCAGCGAGAAGTTCGGGAGAGCCGGAGAGGGGAGGGAGGGAAGGACAAGGCGCTCAGGATTTCCCACTTGTTGATTCCAGTTAAATTGTTCTTTCCATTCACTGCTTCATCCTGGGGCTGCGGGTTGCGTTCGCCTCCCCGAGGTTCTGAGTTTTTCCTTCACCCCCTTTCCGCAATCACCTTAATTCCTTCTTTTCCCCCGTTTCTCCAATCGCCGGGGTTTCTCCAATCTCCAATCTCTGCCTCAGCAGCCTCCCCAGCCCTCCTGGCTGGCGCAGAGTCACTCGAGGGCTTAAAAAAAGCAAAGCGAAAACACCAGCAAAAGTTTGGCAAAAAGTTTCCTCGGCTCGGCTCGCAGCAGCCCGGAGGTCGGGACGGGGTGGCGGAGCCGCAAAGCCTCCTCTGAGATTTATTTCTCCAGGGAGGTGCAGGTGCCGCGGGGATCGGCAGGAAGGACAAATCCCGGTGTGGCAGCAGGGTAAGGACGGGCTGGGGGAGATGCCCCTGTGCCCACCTGGCTCTACCTGCCCGGGGGCACCGCGCAGCGCCCGGAGCGGGCAGCGGGCGGGCAGCGGGGCTGGGCCATGGCCGGAGCCCTCCTGGCTCTGCTCTCTGCCTTGTCCCCCACCCCTCCGCCTTGGCTCGGCTTTCGCAGGGAAGTTTGATGCGAGCCCGAGATTCTTTATAGGGACAGGAAAAAAAAAAAAAAAGGAGGAAGGAGAGACGTCAGCAGCCGAGGCAAGGGGACTTCGCTCTCTCTCGCTCGCTCGCTGTCACTTCACAGAGCTCCTGGCTTTCCTCTTGCTGCTGCCTGAGATGGGGCAAAGAAGTGAATGCCGCTGCTTGCCGGCATCGCCCGGCCCTGCCAGGCTGGAGTTGGGGAGCATCAGGTGGCAGCAGCACCCTCCCCCAGGGCAGAGAGGGGACATCTCCCCCCGGCGCCGGGACACCGGCAGGGAGCACTGGGGACACCTCCTGAGGAACCGCTTCTCTCGCCAGCACCACTCCCAGTGCCCCCGTGCCCCGTTATTCAGCAATTCGGGCTCTCTTCCTGCTGCTCACCGGGTCCTGCTGCGATGCCACCCGCGCCCCCCGTGCCCTGCAGTCCCCCCTCGCTCCTGGGGCACAGCGACAATCCCTTTTTTGCACAGCATATTTCAGGGAAGCCCAGGGATCCTCACCTAGGCATTGTCTCCAGGCACTTGGGTGTAGACAGGTCCACCCACACGCCGAGGCTTCCAGGCTGCCCCCGTGGCTTTGCTCTTGCCGTGCCAGGCAGGATTTTGGCAGGGATGGGCATTCCATGTCTGTGGATGTTCCCCTTTTCCCTCCACCCTGGGACATCACAGTCCAGCCCTGGCTCGGGGCTGCTCCTCCAGCCGCAGGTGCCTCGGCTGGGAGGGTCACAAACCGGTGCCAGCTGTCCCAGGAGATGTCCCAGAGCCTGTCAGGGACACTTCTGGAAGTGCAGCCAGCACTGAGGTGACAAGGAGGGAGCTCATTTGTATCAGATATGTGGCTTTTAACCTAAAAACACTGATAATGAGGGACTGGTGGAAGCTCCACAGCTTCCCCCACAGCCTGTCCTTCCCAATAATCCCAATAATCCCAATAATCCCAGTGCCAGCAGGCGAGGCACTGGGGACACTGGTGTCAAAGGACCTACAGAGCCTTACAGTGAAGCACTCTGGGTCCCTGTGCCTCACTGGTGGGGCTGGTTTGCAGTGGTTTGTTCCTCTTGCTCAGTTTGTTTGCAAAAGAAGAGGCAGAGCCAGAGCCAGCAGGTGCCTCAGACATTTCCCTGGATGGAGATCAGGGGGTTTGGTGACTCTGAACTCACTTCAGTCCATAAATCCTTAATGCCCAGAACAGGTCTGAGTTCTTCGCTGCCGTGCACTGGAGCAAAGGGAGACGTGGGGCCCGTTCTGAGACTGACAAATGCAAAGGGAAAAGGGCACTTCAGGGGATCAGAATTGATACCTGGCACAGGAATGTCCCAAATTCAACAAGGAATTGAACACAGGCCTCAGATAATTCTGGTTTTATGAACAAGAAGCCTCATTTTTCATGCACAGTGTTAAATCAAGAATGCTTTCCTCAACATGATCTTCATATGAATGCCCAGATCATTCTCAAGGTGACAAATGCCTTTTTTATGCCTAAAATTAATTTTTGGAACATACAGCTTTCCCCAGGTCTGGGTTACAGTAACCTAAATAATCCTAAATAATTAGAATCCTTTAGAATCCTAAATAATGATGGGTAATAGTAAAGACCAATCTCACAGGAACTTAACTGGAGAATCAAAACCATAACATAATTATGGGACTGTAGTTTGTTTGTAATTTATGGGGAAGTGTTTAAAAATTCATTAGGGGTTACTTACCAGCTGGTAATAAATTGTGTTGTATTTGTGCAATGCCCCAGATAATCTTTTATCTGTTGATAAATGTAATTGATCTTTTAATTGAGATTAAATGCCTCTCATGTGTGGTTTCACAAGGAATTCAGTATTAGAACACCTGGACAAGCAGTCCTGAGTTTGTAATACTTTATTTTCTCCCTCCTAATAAACAAAATTAAAGTTGTAAGACGGGCACATATCGTTCCTGTGCCCGGAGCAACCTGTCAGAACTTTTCCAAAGGATTTCCCTGGCACAGCAGCCTGTTCTGCTCACACAGATGGGAAAAGCCATTTGCTGGCTGGGCTGGAACCTCTCCACAAGAACCCAGCTCATTTTCCCTGCTCCATCCCAGGAGCTCAGAGCTCTTTACCAATATTAACAAATAATCAGCCTTGCCACACTCAGGGGAGCTGAAGCAGGGCTGGGAAAAGTCATTTCCCTTCCTAATGAGGCACTCTGAGCTTTGCAAAAGGCACCCAGCAGTTGGGGCAGTGCAACCACAAGTAAATAAAAAGAATCAGATCCTAAAGCAGTGAAGGTGGCTGTGTCTGTCCCAGACAGCTGGCATGGAAAGCAGAAACCTGCAGGAATCTGACTGGAATACCTGGATATGGAATATGCTCCATGCTTTTTGTAGGACCAAGGCAGGGGAGTCCGTGGGACCTGGCTGAGCCCAGGACATGCCTGGCCACCCCCTGGAATGCCTCCCATCCTTCCTGGCACTGGCCTGGCAGAGGATTTCATGTGTCACGTTAATCCCTTCTGCTAGCTTGGCAGGGAACAGTTCCAGAGCTGGAATTGCCTTCCCCTCGCTCCTCTGCTGGTGCTCGTCCATGGCAGGGGACACAGGGGATGGCTGTGGATCAGGGCAGGGTCTGGAACTGCATCCTGTGCTGGTTTTAGCCTTAAAGGCAAAATGTGTCCAACCCGAATGGAGCTGCCCAAATCTGGGCTGGTTCCCAGGCTCCCTGCTCAGCCACAGCAGAGTCAGAGTCAGGCTCTCCTGACTCAGCCCTGTTTCACAAACTCTCTGCCAGGTGCCTGCTTGCCTCCCTCAGCAGCAGAGGGAAGAGACACAAATTCAGCCATAATCCTGAATTTTAGCTGGGTGGTTCTGCCCCCTGTGCCCAGGTGATGCCTTTGCTCTCAGGTCCACGCAGGGAATCCTGGCAGGGTCTGTTCTGCAGGGTGGAGAGAGCTGGAACCCCCAGCCACGGCTGTGCTTTTCCAGGGAAAGAGGAGCAAGGAGAACATAACAAGGGACTGAAAGTCATTTTTCATGGTGGTGATCTCGGTTTCAGTGCCTGTGGCCCGGGCTGGTGCCTCCCTTTAGGGCCAGGGAGTCAGCACACCCCAGATTTCCTCTGTGCCGTGCTGCATCCACATCCTCATCCCCTCCCTGGATGGACAGTGTCCCACATCCCACACATTGCAGACCCTGGAAGAGTTGGTGCAAGGAGGGAGGGCACTGCCAAGGTTCCTCACAGTTCTCTGCATTATTCTGGGAGAAAACCCTCCCCATTCCCTGAGCTCAGCAAGGATTTATTTGATGCAGAGGCTGCCTTGGAGGCATTTCTGACCTTCCAGGACAGGCAAGGCTCTGGCTGCACACGGGATGTGGTCCCTGAGCCACGAACAGAAGCAAAGCCAGCAGTTCCTGGGGCACACAGTGCTCCCCACATCCCCCTGCCAACATCTCTGCCTCAATCCTGGGGAAAGCTGCAGGGCTGGGTGTGCCTCTCCCCACAGCCCAGGCAGCCTGGGGATGGAAATCCAGTTCCCCTGGGGATGGAAATCCAAGTTCACACTGTCAGTCTGTGGGCAAACAGGGTGGGGAGCTCGGAGATGAAGACATTTTTCCCTGGAAAACGGTGTTATCAAGGCAGAAACCTTCCGTGGGAGAGCTCTGGTGGGAGGAACGTCTGCATGGGATGGACTTCCAGGGAAACCAAGCACCATCCCAGCCTTGCCTGCAGCTTGGTGATGTCCTGTGTGTGCAAGGCCTGCTCTCAAGTCATGAGCCTGATTTGGGTCAGGAAACTGTATTTTCACATCTTGCCAAAGTCCTCAGCAAGTCCACCGGCCGTGCTCTGGCTGTTTGAGTCAGCTCCTTGCAGACGTGTTTGTTACTTATTCCTTTGTTTAGAAAACGAGAAAAAAATAAAAAGCCCTCAAGAAAACCCCATTTGGCTCAAGCACAGAATGGGAACAAAATGTTTCTGTAGCTGGGAAAAACATTTCCTGCCCAGCTTTGTCCAGGCACAGAGCAGCACTGGGGCCGTGGGATCACGGGAGGTGTGGGACCTGCAGGGCCGTGGGGACAAGGGCTCCTGGTGTCCCCTGTGGGGTGGCAGTGTCACAGGAACCCCACTGACAGAGCCTACCTGCAACTCTGCTTCGTACAAGCAGGGAAAATGAACAAAAAAAAGGGGTTTAATGAATCCCTGAAAGCCATAAAGGCAAGCTGGAAAAGGCCTGCCAGCCACTTCTAACAGCAGCAACAAAGTGAAAATGGAGGTGAAGTAACAGACTGATAGAAATGTTGGGTTTTGGATAAAAATCATGGAGAATGAGGAGTCTTCCTGTGGGTGTCACCTTTTCTCCATCCCTGCCTGGCACCCTGGGGTTTGTCCCTGCTGCCTCCATGTCCCCCCAGTCCCATCCCAGCCTGTCCTGCTGCTCTTCCCTCCATCAGCCTGGCTGCAAAGCTCCTCAGACACACTCAGACAGCAGAGGAAAGCAGGACATTTCCTCCTGGTGCTGGAAACGGGGGAGATTAAAGGATGAAGAACCCTCACCTCCCATCCCAGGGCTGGAGGAGCTGGAGTGCTCCTTTAAAATTCAGCGTGGGGGGAATGTTCCACCTCTTTGTGCTCCTCTCCGAGGTGGCTTTGGAGCATCTCCTTTGACTCGAATCCTTTATTTCTGAGCCTGCCTGGGGAGATCCTTACAGCTTATAAATATAATGTAGGCCTTGGGCCTCCTTCTCTGAGGGAGAATTAACTGGTTTGGAGCAGCAGCCAGAAGTCAGAGCCAAGAGAACAAAAACAAGAGCAATGGTAAGGAAAATAAATAGCCATCAACAAAAGGAGACAGGCACAGGGTCTGATCCCTGCTTGGTCCTGCCAGAGCCCATGGCAGGAAGACAAAGATATCCACCTAATGGGGAAGAAATTCCTCAGCCAGGTTTCCTTTCAGGTGAGGAAAATATTCCAGCCCTTGGAAGCACCTCCAACCAGCCCTTCTCCCTGCACTGACCTTCCTCAGGCAGAGGCCAGATTTGGTGTGCAGGGTTTTCCTCTGCCAGAGTAGGAACTTCAAAGGGTGAGAAAAAATGGGTTCCAGCCAGCGACCAAGAATGCTGGTTTTATTTATTTTAGTTTGGATTTTAATCCCCTCCTTACTCTTTCTGTCTCTCTGTGGGGATAAAGCAGGATTTTCCTGCTGCTCAGGCAGAGGATGAGCAGCGTGGTTGGTGTCCTGGTGCTCTGCAGACGTTCCCTTTCCACTGGAGGCTCCTGCTCACGTCCCCAGGGCTCCACCCCAGCGAGAACTGATCCAAAAAATGGGAGTTAGAGGGAGGAAAAGCACGAGAAGCCTCGACAGTGGCAAGGCAGGAAAACCACGGGTGGTTTGCATGAATCCAACTCCATCCATGTCAGAATTCAGCCAACAGCACAAAGCTGGAGCCCTGTGCTCTGAGCTCTTTAATTCAGCACCAGTGGCACCAGTTTGTCACTTGGCTCTTACCAGTGCTGGGCCTGAAGGGGCTTAGAAGCAAATGCCCTGAACTCTGCACCCCTTGCTGCCCCTCCTGCTGCTGCCTGGCAGGGTTTGGATCAGCCTTGGTGGCTTCTCCCCAGCCCCTGGTGCCTGCAGGAGCCACAGGGCAAAGCCAGTGGGGTGGGTGTCACTAATCACTAATCATTAATAATTCATGAATCGTTAATTAATAATTAACCATTAATCAGGGTCGTTTCTCCCCGTTGCAGGTGCCACAGGAGCAGGCCCAGCACTGCTCTCTTGGGCTGCCATGGCTCTGCCACTTTCCACAAGCAAATGCTCCCAGTGTCTGTGGGGAGAGCCCCGGGAGCAGCCCTGGTTTGTACCCTGCCCCCAGAGCAAACCAGCACCAGCTCCGTGACTCGGCACAGCCCAGCCCCAGAGGCAAAACCAGCAGCCTGCTGTGCTCAGATGGTGATGGGGAGAATCAAAGGGACACTGTCTCCCCAAAACTAAAAATGGCTGCACATGAGCTCCCAGCCAGCACAGGGCCAAAAGAAATGTTTCTTCCATGGAGTTATTGGTTTTGGAGATCTGGGAGGCAGCAGTTGCTGAGGACAAGTGGACATTGTGCTGGAGGTTGGAGCCATGGTGGCACAAAGACACTGATAGTGGGGCTGCCATCACTGCTCTGCATTGTCCCCTCCAGCAGGCACTGAATGAAAGCTGGAACTGGAGCCAAGGGGGGAGTGAATAGCAGGGAATGGGGAGATTCCCACTGCCCTTAATGAGATTTGGCTCTGAACCTACAGGGAGAAGCACAACTAGCAGTGAATAAACTGCACTCTAAACATCCTTTCACCTTTCACAGGGCAGGCTGGGATTGGTGAAGTGGCAGAGGGAATCTGTTTACGGTGCAGTTTTCCTTCCAAAGGTGGCTGTGTCCCACATGGAGTGGCAAGGCTGAGCTCTGAGTGCTGCCCTTGCACGGGTCAGCAGCTGCAGCCACCAGGCTGCAACCTCCAAGCACAAATCCCAAACATGTCCTGGCTCCAGCACCTTTTCCAGCCTCCTTTGCCCCCCTCCCATCAAGGGCAGCCTGGAGTGGAGGTGTCACACTGCAAAGAGCAGCTCTGGACGGCCCTGGATAGAAACTGGAAGCGCTTCAGGAAAACCAGCACCTGTCTCAAGGCTGTGGTGTGTCCTGGGGCGCAGCAAAAACAAGGCTTTGGCACAGTTAATTGGAAAGTTTAGGAAGGAGATGCAAGAAGAGCTTGCAGGAGGATAGCAGGGTTCATTTGTGTGAGGGATTATTCCTCCCTAGGAGGCTTCCCTCCCTCCACTCCCATTTTTGGAATCAGTTCTTGCTGGGGGGGTGCCTCGGGGATGTGAGCAGCTCCTGCTCACCCCAGGGGCTGGGTGCTGAAGGAAGGCAGAAGCATTTCATGTTTGCCCCTCGTCTGTGCTTGGAATAGAATCCCATCTGAGGAGACCACGATGGCTTTTGCAGGCAGGCAGGGCTGGATGTGAGAGCCTTTCTCAGCAAGGTCACCCAGGGAGCCAGTGCAGGGCCAGGAGCAGCGCCCAGCACCAGCCTGCTGGGGAGCTGGAGACAGCAGGCTCTCCTTTGTCCCCCAGGAGTCCCAGCCTGGCCAGGGAGCCCTGCTCAGGCCCTGCTTCCAGCACGCTGTGTCCAGGAATCCCAGAGATAAAGCCCACATTTGTTGGGTGCTGTGTGCCAGGGGAAAAGCTGGCGCGGCCTCGCCATGCTCAGCGTTGCATTCTGCTGCCTGGCCTGCCAATAAAGTCAGATATCCTCTTCCCATTTCCTCCCCTTCCCCAGGTGTCCCCCTGAGCAGTCTCTCACACTCAGTGGGATGTCAGACATGGCATGGCAGGAGCCCTCTCCCTGTCAGGGCATTCTGGTTCAGAGGGGGGATTCCGACTGCTGCCCCTCCAGGGCTCACCTGTGCCTTCCCAGGGAAGCCACTCGGTCTCCGTGTCCTGTTCCTCCAGGGCACAGCTGGGTTAGGAGGGATATTTCCCTGTTATATCCCATAATAGCTGTGCTCCAGCTCTGCTCTGACACAGCACTGAGGGCTCAGCTTGAACTCAACGAGGGGTCTCAGCCCAGCAGCATCCCGGGTGGGAATGTTGGGGTTTGACAGGAGAAGGGTGGCCCTGCAGCCTCCCACGGCACCCTGGCCTGGGGTGAGCCCAGCTGGTCCCAGCCCTGGCCTGGGGTGAGCCCAGCTGGTCCTGGCAGGCTGAACTGGAGCTGCAGCCCAGGAAATCCTGTGTCCCATGGCTGGGGATCCTGCTTGTCCCTGCCTGGCCCGTGGTGCTCAGCAACAGGTGAAGCTCACAGCTGCTCATTTTTAATTAAAACCCCCAAACTCTGTGCTGTCTGCAGACCAGGCACCTGCCTGGTCACCAGTATTTAAAGGACAAACAGTGGTTTTTTAAAAGCCTTGGCATCCCTACCAGTGCCACAAGGCTCTTCTGTACAGAGGTTCTTTGTCTTCTGGGCGTCAGGAAGAATGGAAATGCCACAGGGATTTCCTACTCTCAGCAGCAGAGGTGGGAACAGCAAGGCCTTTCAGCAGGAAAACAAGGATGTACAAATCAGCGAGGTGGGCTCTGAGGACTGGCTTGTCCTGTCTCATCTCTGACATTTCTCATCTCTGCTCCCCTCCCCTGCCCAAGCATTTCTCTCGGCCTCTCTGCTGCTGCATTTGGCACTGAGGGTTCAGCTCCACCTTTGCAGCTGCAGGTGAGGCTGTGCTTCCTTCAGGTGAGGGTCACATTCACAGCCTGGTTTAAAACTGAAACCACCCCATGAAAGTGCTGCTTCATCTTTTCTCTCTGGGCTCCAGCTCCTCGGGGCAGGTTTGCTGCGTTTCTCCCTTCAGTGCTGAGCCCACTCTGGCTGCTGCAGGGATTTTCTGCCTTTGCTCTGCTGCTGTGTGTCTCTCGTCACTCAGAGCTTTGTGGCAGCAATGAAGAGGTCACAGAAAACTTTCTCTTCTCCTCCACAGTCCAGGGACATCCTCAGATTTATTGCTTCTTGTTCTGGCTTCGTCCAAGGTGGGAGTGCTTGGTGTGAAAATGCAGCCTCAGCCTTTTTTCAGGAGGGGCCCAAAGGAGATCTCCGCTGGGGCTGCTCTGGGTTTGCCTCAGTCCACACTCAGATTTCAAAGAAAAAAAAGAAAAAATGACCAAACCTCTGAAAAAAAGCCGGGAAGGAGGGGAGGAGCTGCACTTCTCCGTGTCCACACAGTGTGTCACCCTTACTCTGTGCCGCAGTGCTCTCCTTTCCCATCCCTGCAGGATCAGGAGTGATTTCAGAGCAGCAAACCTGCCCGGGTTGCTGTTGGGTTGCTCAGGGTCCGTGAAGAGGCACCGAGCAGGTGACATTTCCCTGGGGACACCCTCAGCCTGCAGAAGGATGGAGCTGGCAGCTCCTTTTGAGGCAGCCCTGGGTGCTGAGGCTCCGAGGATTCCTGCCAGCACCCGTGGGTTGGTGGGGCTGTTCCAAGGCCAAGAGCTGCCTCTTCCTTCCCAGCATTATCCCAGAGCAATAAGGAATCCAGCTCGAGCCTTTCCTTTGGGAAAACCTCCAATTTCCACCTGCTGGAGCCAACAGCCGGGAGCTGCAGCGCTGACAGAGCAGGAGGGTTTGGCTGCTGCCCTCCCTCCTGGAGGGAAATATCCCTCCCCTTCCCTTGCTGGATGGTAATCCACGTGGAAAAGGCAAGGTGCAGGATTGGAAAATGGCCGTGCAAGGAGACAGATGACTGCTGGGGGGGAGCACTGTGGCACACCTGTGCTCCCCACCCGTGCTGGGCTCCTCGCTCCGGGGTTGCTGTTGCTTTGGCAGAGCACATTCGTTGGTTCTGCAGGGTTTTTTTGCTCCATCAGAGGCACACTGAAGCCTCTGACAGAGCCAGAGAAGCAAGGGACTCCTCAAAATGCACCCAGGTAGCAGAATCTGGCAGATGGAGACTGACACAGGGATGTGACAAAGAGCACGAGGTGACTTCTGCCAGTGTTATCTGCTGTGTTCACATTTAACAGGCACGAAAGCACCGAGGTGCTGTAGAGAAATCAAACAGTGTTTCACAGAAATTGTTTAAAAACTTAAAGCATTCTCTGTGTTTTCTATCAGTGCAGGCTGGCACAGCCAGAAGTGGTGCTGCTGGACGTGTCTGTGCCCTAAAATTGAGTGACAGAGGAGCTGCCTGTCCTGGGCTGCTGGAGGGTGGTGCCAAATTGCTGGCTGAGGTTATGAGCCTGGACTAAAACACTGAGCATTCTCCTGGAAGGGTTTTTCTGTTTGCTCCATGAACATCAGAGCAGTGCTGCAGAATCACAGAGCCAGAGATTCACTGAGAGATGCTTTTGGCACCCCCAGCGAGCTTTTCCAGAGCAAGGTGCACACAGGAACCTCTCCTCTGGCTTCTTCTCAGCACGTCACCTGCTGGTGTCATGTGCTGCTCCTCAAGGTTCTCAGTGCAGCTTTTGCTGCCTCTTCACCCTCCTTGAATTTAAAGACCTGCATCATTCCCATGCACAGACTGGAATCCCACACTTTCCTTACCCACTGATGGTATTGAAGCTGTTCCNGATAAAAGATGCAATTACTTCCTGTGCACCTATGGATCAAAAAAAAAAAAACCCAAACCCAAGGAGTGATGGAGCTGGCCAGTCAGTTGATGTGGAGAAGGTTTTGGCCCCCATAAACCCATAATATATTCTAGGAGAATATAAATTGTCTATATTTCTAGAGCAGAAAGCACTCTCAGAGCTCTCTGGGAGAGGTTCTGAGGCAGATTTCCCCCGTGCCTGGGTCTGTTTATCCCTGAGCTCAGCTCGGGTTTCGTTTCCACCCACACCCCCACTTTGTGCAGGGTGCTGGAGGAGGCCTCCTGTGCCTGACAGCCCCAAGCAGAGACCTGAACCCTCATCCAGAAACTTCCCCAGCCACAGCCCTGCACAATTCCATTCTCTCTCCTTTCCCTTCTTCCAGCTGACCTGTGCAACTTTGCACCCCGGCAGCAGCGATTTTAGGGCCCCTCCGTGCTCTGAAACTCAGCCCGAGGTGCCTCAGGGCTCAGTTAAAGAAGGTGTTTATCTCTTTTAAACACTCTCAAGATGTGCATGTGAAGTCCCACAGGTAAATCCCAGCCACAGGCTGTGGGATGAGCCCACAGTTCTGACACAGAAATCACGAGGGACACCTGAGAGTGCACCTGACTGGCCTTTCACTCTTATCAGAGTGATAAAAACCCCTCAGATTTTATCCTGGTCGAGGATAAAATTGTTACCAAGGGCTGTCTTGCCCTCTATTCCTGCCTGCTCTGACAGTCAAAGGCAAAGCCACAGCTGATGAGATCATTTCTCTCCTCAGCTGCCCGTGCTCTTCGGCCACGTGTTGTCTCTGATGGGACAGGGAGAGAACCATTAAATAGGAAACTCCAGGGAAAATGGGAAAGCTGCTTATTTTTCTTGGCACCCGAAGGATTGTTCTGGCCAGGCAGAGTCCAGCCTTGTGTGTGATGATGCCACACGTTGTTATTTGCATGGTGAGGGTTTCAGGGGCTGGTGGTTTTGTCATTTGTGCAGCCCTGGCTCTGTCTGCCTCTGCTGCTCTCCTCTGGAGCTGGGGCTGTTTCCTTTTTTATGGCCACTTCCTCCCCAGGGAGCACTCACTTATGGTCAGAGGTTAACCTCCTTTGCTCAAGTGTCCAGCTCCTGTGCCAATGGATCTATAAAAATGGAGAGTGGGGATGAAAAGATGGGAAATAAATAAAGCAGATATTCTTCCAGTGACACACGGAGCCATCCTCGTGGAGACACTGCAACAAAGGAATTCCTGCCATGGCTGAGCTCAGAATCAAACCCAGACTTCTGCCTTTGTTGGTGCCTCTGCTCCCTGAGCCAAATGGGCAGCGAGGGACACCTTGGAGCAGAACATTCCCAGGTTTTTATGGAGTCCTGTGCAACCCTGGGCCCTCCCCTGGTGTGCACAGCCCTGCCAAGCTCCTGACTGGGATGAGATTTTGGGACAACACTGCTCCACGGATTAGCTGGGCGTAAAGATGCTCCTTTCCTTTCCTTTCCTTTCCTTTCCTTTCCTTTCCTTTCCTTTCCTTTCCTTTCCTTTCCTTTCCTTTCCTTTCCTTTCCTTTCCCCTTTCCTTTCCCCTTTCCTTTCCCCTTTCCTTTTCCCTTTCCTTTTCCCTTCCCTTTTCCAACAAGTGGCTGCAACTCCAACTTCCCCATGAGGATGGATGGAGGAGCTGGAAAAATGTGCAGCATCCCAGGAGCTGCTGGGAGGGGAAGGACAGGGCTGGGTTTGTGTTCCAGACCTGGAACTGGAATTCCTGGAATTGTGTGGGGAGCTCACACCAGCGTGAGAGCTGAGCTGACTCCAGGGCTTGGGGATTCTGGCTTTTGGAATTACCTGGATGTGCCAGGTGGTTTTGGGGTTTGTTTTGAGGTGGATTTCAGCTTCTGTGTGTCAGCGTGGGACTGTGGAGTGCAAGCAGCGAGGGCTGGGAAATGGGATTGCTTTTCCTTCCAAAATGTACCAGACAGAGCTCCATCACTGACATGGAAGGAGGAGACAGAACAAACACCAAATTCCTCAAGGTGGGACAGCAGCCAGCTGGCCTTCCTCACAATGAGGTTTTGGGCTGCTGGGCACCGTGCTCTGCCTCCTGGCTGCAGGAGGGGCTTCTCCAAGCACATCCCCTCTGCAGGGGGGTCTGGAGGGGGACTGGGACCCCTCAGTGCTGCACCAGCCATGAGACTGGGCCTGCAGAACTGCACAACACCTCTTGAGGCCATGGGATGGACTAAATCTATTTAATATTTAGTATTTTTGTGTATTTCTCTAGTCTGTTTCCATGCTATTTCTATGGTATATATTTTTTGGTTTGTTTGTTTGTTTCCAGACATGAAGCGTGTCTGCAATGCTCACAGAGATTCCAAGGCCTAAAAATACAACAGGATTTATTTCCACTTCCACGTTCCACGCTGCCCTTCCTGCCCCACGGCTGCATTTGCTGACATTCCTCGTTAATCATAAATCAATTATCCCAGAGCTCATCACTGGCTCCAGTGCAGGGTGTGCAGGAACAGCCCCCCACACCTCCCCTGCCCTCACCTCACCCACTGACCTCTGCTGCTCTCTGACCCCTCATGGAAATCATTTTAATCCCTCATGGAGATCTTTCTTATCCCACACAGAGATCTCTTTAATCCCTCATGGAGATATTTTTAATTCCTCATGGAGATCTCTTTAATCTCTTTAATCCCACACAGAGATCTCTTTGATCCCTAATGGAGATCTCTTTGATCCCACATTGAGACCTCTTTAATCTCTTTGATCCCACATTGAGATCTCTTTAATCTCTTTGATCCCCCATGGAGATCTCTTTAATCCCTTAGGGAGATCTCTTTAATCCCACACAGAGATCCCTTTGACCCCTCATGGAGATCTTTTTAATACCTCATGGAGATCTCTTTAATCCCTAATGGAGATCTCTTTGATTCCTCATGGAGAGCTGTTTGACCCCTCATGGAGATATTTTTAATCCTTTAGGGAGATCTCTTTAATCCCTTAGGGAGATCTCTTTAATCCCACACAGAGATCTCTTTAATCCCACACAGAGATCCCTTTGACCCCTCCTGGAGAGCTGTTTCCTGCTGCCCACTGGCACTGACCCCTCCTGGAGAGCTGTTTCCTGCTGCCCACTGGCACTGACCCCTCCTGGGGAGCTGTTTCCTGCTGCCCACTGGCACTGACCCCTCCTGGAGAGCTGTTTCCTGCTGCCCACTGGCACTGACCCCTCCTGGGGAGCTGTTTCCTGCTGCCCACTGGCACTGACCCCTCCTGGGGAGCTGTTTCCTGCTGCCCACTGGCACTGTCTCTCCTCTGATGCCTTCTGGTGCTTCCCCAGGTGATCCCCATCCCTGGTGCTGTTCATTGATTAACAGGTGAATTCCTGGCATTAACGATGGCTCAGGGGCACTAAACCATCAGAAGGCTGGCCAGGCAGGTGAGCAGAACTGGAATAATCCAGCTCCTTTGCAGAATTTTGGATTTGGATGTCTCACTTCTTCTGGCTGGGGGTTACTGGGACAAACTCTTGGCTCCCAGCCTGGGGTGGGTGTCCCGTGTGTCTCAGCTCCCGAGGGGGTGATGAAGCCACTGCTGCTCCCTTGATGCCTGATTTTGGCTTTGGAATCGATGATCCTTCAGCCTTTGCTGCCCTGAGCAGCTCCTCAGCCCTGGCTGGCTCTGCAGTGCATAAATCACTGTCACTAGTGTGCCCCTCGTTCTGCCCCTCAGAAAAGGGCTCCGTGTCAGCAGGCAATTGTTCCAGGCTGCAGGGGCCACGTTTGGCTAAGAGGAGCTGGCAGCTTCCCCGAGACTGCAAGAAAATATTTAAATATAATAATGGGCACTATAAAGCCTGGCTTTAAGTAAATATTAGGCTTTGACACCAAGTGGAAGAAGCCAAATTTCCAGCTGCCTGGGAATGTCATCTGAGGTGTTTGGCTCACTTCATCTCAACAATTTAAAAATCATTTGGGCTGAAGAAGCCCCAGAGTGCTGTCCATCAAAGGGATTTTGAAGATAGGTTGAGATTGTGCAGAAAAATCCTCTGAGGCTGCAGCCCAACCCGGGCTCTGCTCCTTGCTGCTGGAATCCCCTGAGCCCAGCCCCTTCTCCATCCTGCTCCAGAGCCTCCAGCAGCCTCTCCAGAACCCGTGCCAGGGGGGTGGCACCAGCCCCTGACCCCCAGCCCCGTGCAGAGTGCCCATGGCCAGCCTGTCTCCAGGTCCCTCGTGGCTGGGGCTGGTTTTTGCCCCACGTTTGCTGATGGGAACAGGGTGGAGGTGCTGCTGCACACAGAGGTTATAAATACATCCCACATCCTTCCAGCAAAGGATAAAGCAACTCCCCTGGTTTGAAGCGAGTGGCTCCAGCTCAGCTCTGGGAGCACCCAAGCTGCGTGATCCAGGGGCTGCAGGATTCCCTGGGGCACACAGAGCATCCTGGAAAAACACCCAGAGCCTAAACAAAGCAGCCTGCAGTGAGCCAAACACGGGGATGCACAGGAAAAGCTTTTAATATTGGACAGGCAGCCATGATCCTTTCCTCCCTGAAGGAAAAAAGAGAATCCTATAAAACATTTTACTGCCCGAGACTGAGGATGGGAGAGGGGAATGAATGGGCTCAGTTCCTCCAGGAGGGCTGGAGATGAGCAGCAGCAATGCTGCATGTCATTTCCTTCCCTCTGGCAGGGGCAGTTGTTTTCCCCAGGAGCACTTCAGTGCTGGGAATCCCACCAGGAGAATGATGGTCTGTGTTAAAAATGGAAATCCTCTGAAATAAATGCACTGGGAAACACCAGGAGACCAGAGGGGGGGATGTGGGGCTTGTGTCAGTGTGGAAATTGTGCTCAGGTTTGTCTGGGGCATTCAAAAGAGGTTGGGTTCTTTTTCCACATCTCAGGATTGGCTTTTTCCTCTGTGAAACACCTGCAGAGCAGCTTCACCAAGTCCCTGTGCTCTCTTCTTCCCAGTGAATATCTGTGTGGCTCCTGATCTTGAATTTCAGGGTCTGCATTTGATGACACAACATTTAACTTCATTTCATACTCCAGGTAAAATCTGGATCTTGGGGTTGCTTCTCTCAGCTTCCTCCAGTTCCTCCCAGCTCTTCCAGCTTCCTCCAGTTAGAAATTCCTACCAGCTCTTCCAAGGGTGTTTTGTACACACAGGTCAGGGTGTTACACCCAGATCCTGACCTTAGCAGCACCCACACCTCCCTAAATGAATTTCCAGCAGCAAGAGCAATGTCTCATTCTAAGACAAAAGCAGGCAGATGTGGCTGAAGCTGAAGGGGAGTGTGAAATGTTCCTTTTTTTTAGCAAGGCTGGGTGTGCATGTGAGCTCTGCTCTGATGTCCAGGAGCTGAATCCCACCCCATGTACCTCGAGGCTGCTTTTTTTGTCACCACCCTTCCCTCCTGAACAGCTTTATGGTGTGAATGACTTCAGCTGGACGAGGAGAAGGAAAAAGAAAAAGCAGAACAAACCCTTGAGCCAGGTCCTCACCTGAGGCAGCCTCCAGGAGAGGAGGCAAACCTCGCCCAGAGCCTGTGTCTGTTTCTCACCAAGGCAGGAGCTGCGACCAGGCTGTGAAAACCTCTCCAAGCACAGAGACAGGCAGCTGCTTTTTTGTCAGCTCGATTACTTCTTCATCCTGAAAGCGTGCAGCGTGCTCAGGACACTTCTCACACTGGAATCTGAAGGCAGAGAGTGAACCTTTACAAGCTTCAGGAGGGATCCCAGCTTTCCCTTGATTTCCTGTTTTACCTCTTGTCATGTGTTGCACAAGGCAGCGTGGCAGGAGCATCGTCCTTCTGCAAGGCCTTTCATTTGATGACTTCAAAATGCTTTGAAACCACTTGGCTTTGTAATAAAAACTGGGTCAGCTCTGCCTTCCTCATTTTGGAGATGGGGACAAACAGGTAAAGAGGTTAAATGGTTTGCCCTGCAGAGAGGAAATGGATGGATGGCACAGGTTGGAGGAGGACTTAAAACTTTGGGCTCCGTGCTCCCCACGGGAATGAATTTCCTCCTTCTCTGACCATTCCTCCCTCTGTGCTCACTGGAAGTGAGAAAACTGCAATTAAAGGGGTCCCAAAGAAGATCAGCAGCCCAAAGCTGAGTGTTATCTCTGCAAAGAACTGGAGGGAGGATTTAGGGCAGCTTTTAGAAGAGAATGGGACTGGCTCACTGGGGAAGGAGCTGCAAAAAGTGTCCCAGGTTTGATGGGATTGAGCCAGGAAACTGCAGAGCCCGTGGTGCAAGCTGGCTCTGCACACCTCCTGGGGGCTCCTCCTCTTCATCTCTGCTCATCCTCATCACAGCCCCAGCGTGGAACTCCCTGCCAACAACTCACTGCCACGTGCCTTCAACTCTTGAGCATCTCCCAGTGCAGGGTCCCCAGAAATAAAGAGGCTGTGGGAGGAGTCCCTGGAGCCACAGACATGAGGGACCAAGGAACTGTGGAAGCAATGGACTGGAACATTCCTGCTCGAGCAGGGCCCACGAGGGGCACGGGGCAGGAAGAGCTGGTGGGAAACACAGACAGTCCCTTCTGATCCACCTGAAATACAGCCAGAGCTGAAAGCAGCTGCAGGAATCATCTTCCCAGACAGAAACTGGTTTTCCCAAAATTGCCAGGGGAGAAGAAGAGTGCCTGGGATGAACAGAGCACAGACAAAGCCCAGGGTTTGCTTCCCCCCAGCTCCAAGTGGACAGAACATCAGGAATTTGGACACCAAAGGGCCTGACAGTCTGAAAAGTAATTTTAAGTGAACCTGCAGCTTCTCTTCCTGAGGGCTGAGGGACAGAAATAAGGATTCTGTCCCTGGTGACAGCTCAGGACAGATAAATTTCCCAGTTTTCACTCCCTAATTGCCCCCTGTACTCCTCTGGAGCTTTGCTTTGGGCCAGATAATGGGCATTTAAGGGCAATAACAATGTTTATTTAAAACTACTGCATCTGAAACAGCAGCAAAAGAAAAATAGATGGTATCTTTAAACTCCAATCTGGACAAAACTATTGGATTTGAATTAGCTCAATATGTGTCAACAACACAGAGCTCATTGCTCTTCCATGCCTTCCTTGTTCCCAGGGATGAGACAGAGGGGACAGAGGGGATTTTTGGGCTGGGATGATCAATGAGCAGCAATTTAGGCTGGGAGGGAGCTCAGACCTGGAGGGTTCAACCTCCCCTCAGGTCCCAGCCCAGCTCCAGCTGAAATACAATCAGTGCTTTTATAAAAATGTGGGAATCAGTCAAAATCTGTCCCTGCACGTGACCTGTCTGTTCAATATTTTCTCCCTCCTTTTTGTGAACAACCAAGGAATTTTTCTCCTGGTTCGAAGTGTGGAGGGAGATGTGGGGAGAGGAGGAGGGAAGCAGGAAATGTGTGGAGAGAAGAGAGAGAAGGTGGAAGGCCACCAACACACAAGTTATTAGCAGGGCTCAGGATGTGTTATTTTACTTGCAATCACCAAAGACACCAGCTAATAAAGGAAAATTATATTTTTTTTAAGGCAGATGAAAGGTAGTCAAGGAAACCCAATCTCTTCCCTTCTCTGCTGTCTAGCCTCAGGAAAAACACATCTCTGCTACTGATGCCATCGTGATAAAATCACAGTTTAGGAATATCTCTACCTCTGCTCGTAGATTATTAAAATGATGAGAGCTGTTCCCACTTGTGTGGCAATTCCCATCCCTGGGCCTCTGCTAACAGAGCATCCCTGCCCACCAGGGCCAGCCTGGTCTGGGGGAATTGGCTGCTCAAGGGTTCATTTAGCAGGGGAGAAAATGAGCTGAAGAATGATCTGGGAATAAATTGCCGTGTCCGTGCTGCTTTCAGGGGGAGAAGTGCATTTGTGCTGGGATTGGAGTGCTCAGAGAGGAGGCTGAGGATGGAAACAGGAGCCTGGTGTGGGCCTTGTGCAGCCCTGGTGCTCCTTTTCCTGGCAGTGATGGGGGATGGAGCTGGCACTGCTGGTGGGGGATGTGGCTGCAGCCAAGCACAGCCCACCCGCCCTGTGCACAGGCTCTGGGCAGGGGTTTAGGATCCAGGGGTGAATTGAAGATCCAGGGATGAAGATCTAGAGGTGAATTTAAGATCTAGAGATGTATTTAAATCCAGGGATGAATTGAAGATCCAGGGATGAATTGAAGATCTAGAGATGAAGATCCAGGGATGAACTGAAGATCCAGGGATGAATTGAAGATCCAGGGATGAACTGAAGATCTAGAGATGAAGATCCAGGGATGAACTGAAGATCCAGGGATGAACTGAAGATCCAGGGATGAATTGAAGCTCGAGCTCACCTTCGGTTCCCCACCCAGCATTTCCCCTGCTCCTCATGGCCGGATCATTCCCTGGGCAGAGATTTTTTTGTTAGGCTCGTGCCTTACACTCAGCTCTGGCTTTTCAGGGAAAATGCCCCTTTTGGGTGGCTGACAGACCCCAAAACACCTCGGGACTGACTTGGGGAGGCAGAGGGAGGCCCCGAGCAGCGCGGTGTGGGAACTGACCGCCGGTCACGTTTGAAGGGAAACATTTCCAGAGCGGGGCTGATAAAGCTCCATTGTGACATTTCCAGTTTCCTGCAGGGGCTGCCAGCCCGGCTCCGGCGGGGCTGCGGAGGAAACGGCGACGGGGTGGGGACTGGCCCGAGAAATGCGCGGAATGTTTCACAGAGGAGCTGCGGAGCATCCCCGGGCAGGTGGGAAGGGCACCGCCGGGGGAGCCGGGCAGGGAGCGGGCACCCAGAGATCAGCTATAAAAATCCTTCCTGAGCTCCTAAAGAGGAGCAGAAATGTCAGCAGCACCCTGGTCCTGCGGTGGGATTGCTCTTTGGTGCCCTGGCAGCAGCAGCAGCCTCCCCAGCAGCATCTCCTCCCTCGGCCAGAGCCACCAAGAGAGGCTGGAAGTGCCCAGGGTTAAGGGCTGACAATGTGGTCAAATTTCCACTGACAACACCAGAGGCCTCGAGGTATCTCTGTAATTTCTTCCTGAAGTTCCTTAATGGTTTTCTCCACTTTGAAGAGCACCCAGCGACAATGATGTGGGAGCTGGGAGTGAGATAGCAGCAGTGAGGAATTCTCAGCACTAATTACTCACTCTGGGCTCTCCAGGCTGAGGGGTTTCCTTCCATGCCAGGTGACTCCCAGGATGGTCCCTGCTCCTGTGCTGCAGGAGCTGGGGCTGTCACAGTGCCAGGGATCGATCACCTCCTGTACCTGGCACAGAAATTCCCTGCTAGGGAGGATTACACATATCACTAGCAAACTGCTCTGAGCTCATCTTTTACTCCTCAGCACCCTCCCTGCTTTCTCCTGAGACCAGCAGGTTGCCCCAGAAGTGACCCAGCCTGCAGCCAGCTGTGAGACCCCCCAGGATTGAAGCCTTCTGTGCCTCAGGTTCCCCACCCCCAGGGCCAGAACCCCTCCAATTTCCCTGGAATTGCTGCAGGGAAGCTGAGCTTTGCTGAGCACCTTGAGTGGAGTCGAGCAGCCGGTGAATAAATCCCAAAACCTTCCCCTGCTCCTCAAAGCATCTGGTGCCACCTGCCAGGCAGGGCCTGCTGGAGAGGAGCACGTCAGGCTGGAGGAATTGCTGTCTCAGAGGGAGAAATGTGGCATTGCTGGCCTGACCCCCTGGCACTGCAGGGAAATGATCCCTCCTGAGGAGCTGAGGGGACAGGGGGAGGAAGAATTGCAGTTTGAAAATGAGTTGCTGGAGGTGGGTCCCCCAATTCTTCTTTGGTTCATTCTTCCAGCTTAAAGAAACATGGAAAAAATGAGATAAAAATGGGGATTTTTTTAAAATTATTTTTTATATTTCAGGTGCTTACAGGATTAATCCAATCAGGCTTGGTCATGAGCCCTGTGACACTGAATGAATGACACAGAAATAACCCCAGAAACCAGGTGGGCACTTTACAGCGAGGCTTTTAAGTGAAATAGGGACTTCCATGGGGAAGACACACATTTGCCCCATCCCTGGAAGTGTTCCAGAGCAGGTTGGGTGGGACTTTGAGCAGCTCAGTCCAGTGGAAGCTGCCCCTGACCTCGGCAGATTTTCCAGGAGGAATCTGCTCCGTGCTCTTGCCAGGCACAGAGGTGACACTGGCTGCTCCCCTGGAGTTCCCAGCTCTTCCTTTAAAAATGGGGTTCATGTTTCTCCTTTTCCAGGCAGTGGGGACTTCACTGGGTTGCCACAACTCTCTGGATATGATGGGAGTGGCCAAGCCAGTCCCCTCCGAGCTGCATCTCCATCAGCCCCATGGATTTGTGGCCTCCAGGTCCCTCAGATGTTCCAACCTGAGCTTCTCCCTCCTTCCCCCAGTCCCTGCCTTTGCCTCCTGGCTGTGGCTGGAGCACAGCCTGACCTCCTCTGCTGGGATGTGTGGCTCCTGAGCTTGGAGAAGCTGATCCTTGAATATCAGCCAGGCTCCTCTTCCCTCCAGGGGCCAAATCTGCTCTCCTGGAATCCAGGAGAAAGAGCTCTCTGTGCTGCCCCAGGGCTCTCAGCTCCACCAGTCCATGGTCACTGCATTCCAAGCCAGAGTGGAATGGGAAATTGCTGAGATAAAAGATTGGCAAAATGGACATTTCTGATGTGCCACCCTGAAATACACTGCATTTCATTAAATTATCCCTGCACTTCAAGGAGCAACATTTAAGCTCTCTATGATTAGGAATTTAAAAGACTTCAAGAGAGCTTCATTTCTCAGAAAGCACATTCAGGGGCATGGTGGCATTTAATTTCTTAGCAAAGCCAAGCTACAAAACTGGCCACAATTAACATTCCCTTAAAACCTGGCCTCAGTTTTGCAGGGATTCAAACAATGGAATGGAATTCAGTCGAAGGAATCATTCCCTCACTGACTTTGCCTCTTTATTTCTGCTCACAAAAGTTTCCTGAGCAGCTTCTAAACAGCTTCCAGCTTTCTGCAACACCCCCATTCTTTCCTGGGAGGTACCAGGTATTCATCAGATAAGTTTTATGAGTAATCCTCAGTTTTTCCTTGCTCAGTTCTATATTTAGATTTTCTGCTGCAGTGGCTAATCTTGAGGCAAGGCTTAGGTCACCCATGACTATTTCTATTCTCTGACTGAGTGCAAATACACACAATTCTTCACTTCAAATGCCCTCTAATTCCTGCTCATCTCCTCGTCCTCTCCAGCACTGAGCAGAAATGAATTGAAAAGGAAAGTGTGCAAATATTAATTGACCTCACTGGGGCAGATATTTGATGTATTACATGCCCAGTTCTAATTTTAAAAAAACAGAGGATACAGAAAGCTGAAGTGACATTTAGAGGGGGTGGCTGGGAACTGCCTCTCAACTTAGAACTTTGCTTTGCCACTGCAGATGTCCAGCTTAGACTGAAAATCCTTTTTTTTATCTTTAGATATCCATATCTGCGTGAAATGAGCCGTGTTTGAAGTGAAAAAAGGACCCCAGAAATCTCAGACAGCGTTTTGTGGAAGGAAGTTTGCTATCAGAAAAAACAATATCATTTTAGCAGACACCTTCCAGCCTCTGGGATCTATTTTTGCTCCCTGCAAGTACATCCTGAGCCTCTCTATATTTCATCTGGGCTCAGCTGTACAATTTTGCTTAGATTTGCTCCCATTCCTCCCCTTGCAGCCTGCATCACACTGGGAGGCACAAACATCCATTTAAATTCCAGTGATCCCAGATCTGTGGCTCCCAAGGAGCTGCACCTCCACACCGCTGCCTCCTCCACGCACAGCCACATTTTAGGGGATAAACTCCTCCTGCAGAGGAGACATGGCAGCTCAGGAGTGTTTCCTGCTCTCATCCAGGGCTCCACGTGGAGTGCCAGCTCCTGGGAATGTCAGGGGCCGTGTGTGTCCCCAGGGGTTCTCTGAATCCTCGCTGCCCGTGCCTCAGCTCAGGTGCTGAACTTCGCAGGCTGCAGGGCTCCATTCAAAACTCAGCAAACAAAAAGCACTCAGGGCACAGTTCTGCACTGCCTTGGGAAAGGAATTCCCCTTTGAGCTGTGGAAAACAAGAGGGTTTGGCAATTTCAGCTTGAATTCTGCACCTGAAGGGAGGGTTTGGGTGGGAACCACCTCTGTGCTGGGGCAGCTTGCTCAAGACCCCACTGGAGGGTGTGGGCTGAGCTCTTCAGCTACACTGCCCTTGCTGTCCTGCTGTTTGTCTTTCTTTCCTCCTTTTTTCTTTTCTCTTTTTTTTT
>VXAC01005861.1:303349-318645 GCA_013399225.1 Rhipidura dahli | reverse complement strand
TTTTGGTAGTTTCCTCCAGCAGACCAACTCAGATTTGTGCAAAAACTGTTTAGAAATGGCTCAGCTGTGTCTGTGTAAAAATAAAAAAACCCTGCAGAAAGGTGGGTTGAGTTTCAGGAGCTGCTCAGTTTGGGCTTTAGGTTGTTTATTCAAGGAAGGTTCTTGAATCCCTGCTAGAAAAAGAGGTGGAATTGTTAACAGGTATTAGAGTGTCGTGCTCTGTAGGTTGAACTGGCCTGAACCAGCTATTTTTATGGTGCTTACACGCTGGAAATTGCAGAACAAACCGTGCTGACATGGTGCTGGAGGATTTTTTCTGAGAAATCTCCTGTAGTGAAGGTGGGGTGAGGTGAGTTCAGCTCAGAACCAGCAGCTCTCGGATTAATGGAGGTGTTTGGAGGCTGAGGAGGAGAATCATCAGCTGTGATTCACCAGCCAGGCCTGTTTTCCAGAGAATTTCCAGAGTCAAGGTGGGCAAAGGGAAGTGTGGATGCTGAAAGGGCTTCAGCAGGGAATTTCTTCAGCTCTCCAACATTTTGTGAGAGCTCTGGCTTTCCCATGCAAGCCAACCAAAACAAAGTTACCAGTTTTATAAATATCCACACCTGTGACTCGTTTTTGCCAGATTTTTATGGCTTCAACTAGAAAAGCACTTGGGAATGGACATCTTAGAGTTGGGCCAACCCCCTCGAGGGGTGGATGGCCAGAGAACCAATTACTTTATGCCATTTAACTCACTTTTTGTGAGCTAACGTATAAAAACCTCGGGAGATAGCCATTAAAGGGGGTTTTGCTGCCATTTCTGCCTGCCCCTGGGCTTGGTGTGGTTTCTCTACCCATCTGTGACAGCGCCAGGAGAGGGGTGGCAAAGCTGTGCCCCGTGCTCGGTGCAGACACGGCAGGGTGGATCCCCACGGGGAGCTCAGCAGCACAGCTGAGCCTGGCTGCTCCTTGCAGCCCCTTCTGCACAGCTCAGGGCCAAAGCTGAGCTTGGCCCATTGTCACTGTGCACAGAACACACACGTAGAAAGAACCACTCTGACTCCAGTAGGGATTGACAGAAGATCTGTAACTTTACTAATTCTTTAGAGGGTTTTTATAACACAGATTGTGCACATGTCAGGTGTCATAACCCCATTGGCTCTGGGGGCTAAGCCCACCCCAAGGGGCAGAGCTGACATCCTGGCACGTAGCAGAAAGATGTTTACCTAACAGAAAAGCTTCTATCTGAGAAAAACAAGCTGCAGGTGCAAAGGGTTTAGAAAAACGGTGATACTGTTTAGGTGAGCATCTGTGAGAAAGAAAAGGTTCTCACAAGCACTGGAGAGCTGAGATTTTTCATGGCTAGAAGTTTCTCAGCACCGACAGAGCATCTTTGTTTTGCCAGCTCTTTGGAAAGGAGCAGTTGGTGCTGAGGAAGGCGGCGGTGCTGCCTCTCAGGGGTGGGTCAGGGGAGACAAAACCCCCAAAATCCTGCGTTTCCTTTGCCCTGCGAGTCCTCAAACAGCAAAGCCAAGGGAGGTGCTGCTGCCAGGGGCAAGCTGTGGTGGTTTGGAGGGAGGAATTTAGCCTGAAATGACCATTGCCATGCAGCTGTCACCATGGCTACCCCTCCGGGAAGGCAGAGCAGGGAGATGTGCAAAGCCACCTCTGGTGGAATCACTGCCATCCCCACTCGGAGCAAAGCCATCCAGCCTCTGCCACAGCTCTCAGGACAGCTTTTGCTCCTGTTCTGCTGAGAAAATGGAGAGGGAAGGTGAGGCTGGGGTGAAAATGAGAAGACCTGCCATGCTTCTGAGTTGTATTTTAGGCTAATCCACATAAGAGGGAAATATTTAAACAAAATAAAATGTAGAGAAAAAAATCAGTCTGTTGATCCAAATACAGTGCAGAGCAGATCAGGTATAAACACACATAAGCAGCATGTGAGCCAGGAAAACTATTAATTATCGAGGAGGTTGCCTCAGCCAGGTGTTCCTGGCAGAATGCAGCACTACCATTTTAAATCCACCACTTTCTGCTCACAATTAAAACAGTGTTCAGTGTTTTGATCAGGAGCCGCCTTGAGCTGTGGCTGCTCTTTGCTTGCTTAGCTCAGCACACAATTTTGAGGGGGAGCACAGCTTTTCTCCTGCAAAATGACCAGCAGCAGCCAAAATTCCAAGAGTTGCTTTCAGCCAGCAGAGGTTTGAGATTTTTAGAGCAGAATTAAGAAATGGCAGGTGGTGGAGAACCAACCAAACTGAACCCCTGATCATTTTCCTCCTTTGCCACACGAGTGCTCACACAGGGGATCAAAATCTTGTCCCCTGTTGCATTTTGTGTGTGACTCCTCCTGCAATCCCTGCCTTGTTCTCCAGTTTGGCACAAACCGGGTGGCACGGTTCTCCTCTCAAGGTTTGGAAGCTTTTTTGGGTGATTAGGGAGGATTGGAGCTCCTCCCTTCTCCCCTTCTGTCACCTTATTGCATCTGAGAACTCACCCAGGGGGCTGGGAAACCTCCTGGGAGGGTTTTTCCCAACACAGGGGCACAGAGGTGACTGTCAGGGGCCACCTGGTTGCCCCCAAGCCAAAGGCTGAGGATGGGTAACCCCAGCCCTGGCACGGGGCAGATCCCTGCAGGTCCCATGCTCAGGGATCCCATGGGATCACACATTGCTCCTCTCCCAGCAGTGCCAGACACTTTTGGGAAGCACTTGGCCACTTGCACGGTTCAGGGCATGGCTGGCCACAAATCCTTTCAGCCACAGCCATAACTGTTCTTTGTGCTGATGGAAAAGTGAGCAAGTTCTTTGCAATGCATTAACCTTTGTCCCGACAGTGGGTATCTCTTGAGCTGCCCCTGATTCCTGGAAAACACTGGTACATTACAGAATTAATTCAGCATCTTCTGTTTTCATCGTCGAGTGTCCTTTCCTTGTATTATGCTCTGCTTGTTTTCTCTAGTGGATACACTGCCTGGTTTTATGTTTTCTGAGTACTTAAGAGTGGAAAAAATGGAAGATCTTCCTTCAGAGGAGTTCAGCTGGAGCTGCTCTTGACATCCATCCTGTGCTGCCTGATGCCTGACGTGCGTCAGGAGTAACTGAGGACATTTTTCTGCATCAATGACAGCAAATAATCAATGTCTGTTTTCTTCCACAGAAAATCATTCCGGTGCTTCTTTCAGAAGCTGGAGTGACTCTTGTTTCTTTGAAAGGAATTATCTTAAATGGCTGATATATTCCCACCACTGCTGTTGTCAGAATCCCATTCAAGGACAGGATATGGGAATTTTTGAAAAAAATAATTTAATAACAGAGAATTGTTTGGCTCTGACCCGCAATAAAAATTGTGCAAGCTGCTCTGCAGCACACTTGATCCCAAATAAGATGGCTCAGGGAAGCTCAATGGTCTTCAGCAAATTTCACTTCATTTGTAGCCACTCCTAATCCTTCTCCCAGTCATTCCCACTTCCTCTGACTCACAGGTCCTGCAGCTCAGGATGTTGTGTGGGCTCAACGTGGGAAGTCTCCATCCCAGCTCTCCACTCCACCTTCCCTCAAGGCTTTATTTGTACCCCAGACCCAGAGCTGAGCCCTGCCCTGGGCACCTGGGGGCACGGGAGGTGCTGGATGGGGCAGGGGGGTTCAGCTGCTCTGCCTTGGCCCTGGGGCTCCAGCACTCATTTCCAGCCCCCTGATCTCAGCATCTCTGGGGGACAGGGGTGCAGCCTTTCCAAGCCTGGCCGGGACAGGGGTGCAGCCCTTCCATCTCTCTCTGATGGTGGGAACACCTGCTCCCACCGAGGGCAGGAGAGGCAGAGCCTGGAAACAGCATTCCAGAATCCTTGGTGGGACCATCAGGGCAGAGCAGAAAAAGCCAAAGAACACGGGGCCAGCACAGCGTTCTGGAATAGCCAAAGATGGAGTTTCTGGGAGCCTCCCCAGGTGACTGAGTGCTGCCAGGTTGGAATGGCTTCTGAAGCTTCACCTCTGGGTCCTGCTGCTCCAAGCAGGACCAACTTCAGCCATGGATTGGGCCACGAAGCCTCCACGTGGCTCAGTCCCTGCTGCTCCCAACAGCTTGGAGAAGATCCAGCCTGGTGGGAAATTGTAGGTGGCTGTACTGAAGGTGACTTGCATTTTTTTGCTCTCATAAATGCTTCTCCCGCTTGGGTTCTTTCCCATGGACACATTTTGTGACAAATGTGTCAAAAATTAAGTGGCAAAATTAAGGCGTCTGCTGCTGCCTGCAGTGTCTGTGCTGTGCCTTTGTATTTTGAATTTCCCTTCCTGTGGTCAGTTAAAACAGCAAGCTGTTGGATTTTGGTTCAACTTCTTCCTGCCCATGTCCATGCTCTCCATCAGACTCCTCACACTGCAAAGTGGGGTGAGGCTTTTCCTGCCTGCCTCCATGGGATAACTCGCCCGGTTTTGGTGATGCCACCAAAAGTTTGGGGTTGCCTTATGAAATCTGCTGGGCTGCAAAGCTCCTTGGGAAGAGCAGCAGTCTTTGGCCAAACCTTAAACATTCCCAGCCTGCCCAAAGGAATATTCTCTGCAGGCCAGCTCACCCCTTAAAGCCTGAAAGTCCCCAGTGGGGAGGCTGAGGGATGGGTGTTGGCTGAGTACTGAGCGTGGATTCTTCAGCCACGGTGTGAGCCTCAGCTGATCCCTCAGGGAGCTACAAGGATGCACAGGAATTCTGCATTGCAGAGGGAGGAAAGCCAAGTTTCCAAGAAGAAACTGGGAGCCAAACGGAGCTCGAGGTGTGCAGAGCAGCACAGGGGCAGCTCGGGTGCCCTGCCCAGACCTGGAGTGCCGGAGGAGGATTTCCATTGTGTGGTTTGATATCTCCAACTCTGAACTGCCAGAGCAGGGCTGCTCCGAAGGAAAATACCACGAGCTAAAAGAGCCAGAGTGGGGAGAGCAGAGGGAGCAGCTCACTGGAGTCGGGTGCAGCCTGGAAATGTTAAAGGGGCGCGTTCCAGGAGATGCAAAAGGTCACCGCTGCCCGAGCTCTCAGTGAAACAAAGGCCAACTATTTTTAACTCCATTTCAAGTGGCAAGCCTAAAGCCACGAGCTGGCCTGATTGCAGGAGGCCTGGGCTGCGGTGCTAATCAGAGCTGTTTGCATAATGTGAGGCCCGGCTGCCCGAGCTGGAGCTGCACCCAGAGCCTGCCCTGCCCCTGCTGCTGCTGCTGCTGCTGCTGCCTCTGACCCGGGCAGGCAGATGGGGCCCGACCTCCCGAAGCCCTGCACCAAAAATCCCTTCCTGCCCTGAGGTGCCACTGCGAGAGACAACGAGGTGGTGAGCCAAAGGTGGGGGTTAACAGAGAGGGACACGGATAATTTGCATTACTTAGCAGTGCCCCCACCTGCAGCTGAGGGACAAAGCAAGAGGCAAAGCCGGGCAAATGGGACAGGTGCCAGAAGATCCATGGCAAAGGGATCTCCTCCTCTGCCTGGAGAACCCAGGGCTCCTTAGATGTGTCCTCTGCAGGGCACAGAGCTTTGATTCCAAGGCTATTCTCAAAAAAAAAAGTGGGTGTTTTCTTTTGGAGACAGATCTGCAGAGATGCTGCCACTGCCCCTGGCAGCAGCAGGACCAGCACTGACAGGATGAGTCTGCACCTCTGGATTTTGGCTTTCCTCACCCTGGTGACAGAGCCAAGAGGAGCCAAGTGCTGGTCTGGGATCATTCCCTGACATTTCTCCATGCTGCTGGAGAAAGTGGGGCTGCACTTGCAGATTCATGCTTGGTTTTGGTATTGAACAAAAGCTCCTGAGACTTCTTGGTGAACTTTATGATCCCACCAGTGCCCAATTTCCAGAGCTTTGAGAAGCATTTCAGACCAGGTGTGTGCCTGCTCACTGGCAATAACCCGAGGGGTTTGGTCTTTTTCTTGTTATTTGGAGTGAAAGCTGTGATGTCACACAGATTCTTCAATCCAAACTCCTCCGTGGCAGCTCTTCCAAGCCAGCATCTTTTAGGAAGCAGCTCTTGGAAGTCTCATCTCCCCCATTCCCAGCTCCCAAACCACTTCAGAGCAGCGTGAGCGAAACCAGGAGAGTCCCAGTCAGAGCTGAAGGAATGAAACACCCCCTGAACTCCACTCAGCCCTCACATTTTTCTGCTGCACCTCCCACCTCTCCCATATCAGCTCCTGGCTCCCTCCGAGCCTGGCACTTGGCAAAAGGGGAATGGATGGAGAAGGAAGGGAATTCTGTGCTCTGATCCTCACCCTGGGGTGGACAGAGGTGTGCTGCTGCTGCTGTAAAGGTGTTTATCCTTGGCCACTGACCCTTGGAATGGCCTCTCTCGAAGCCCTGGAGAGGAAGATCCCTGTCCCTGTGTGAGGGAAGTGATGTGTGTGTCCACTGACAGGAAAATGATGCTGTGCTGTGAAATCCCTCTGGATTCTTTGCATTTTGCTTCCAGCCCAGTTCCATCTGTGGATGCTCAGCTGGATGGGTTTGGTCAGGGTGTCAGGATGGAAACAACTCTTTTCTGAGCACTGAAATAGCTCTTATTTATGTATTTAAAATAATAAATAAGGGAAGACAAATCCCTCCTCTCCCTCAGGCACCTCAGGGTCTGTGGGAACCACGAAGAAATAATTTTGTGTGTGAGTTGGGTTCTCTGGGGTCAGGTGGGAAGGGAAGGGAAATAGGATTCACCAGGTGTTTTGTGTTAGAAAACTGAGCAGGTGGAAGGGCTGGGTTTGGGTTGGGAATTCCTTGGCCCTTCCAGTGACCCAGGGGAGGGTTCACCCTCCTGGCAGTGATGGACTGGGAGATATTTTCCTCTCCTCCCCTCCTGCTCCTCGGCTGCTTTCTCCAGCCACATCCCTGCTCCCACATTCTGGGCAGCAGCAAGGCCCAGAAGGGTTTTGCTTTATTGATTTCCATCTGAAATGCTTTTCCCCTGGATTTTTGCAGGTGTTTTTCACGTGGGGAAGGAGCCCTGCTCAGTGCTTTCCCTCCTCACCGAGGTCTGGTGGCATTTCCCGGGACAGAAATGCAGGCAGACATAATTAACAAAGCTCCCAGCAATAATGAACCATGAAAATCTCTGCCCTCCAATCCCACTGTTTGCCATTATCAAGGAGAAGAACTGTGAAAATAGCAACACTCTTTAATTCATTAACGTGTTAATTGATTTCACAAAATGAGTTTGCACACACTAAGAGCAGTTTCTCTTATCTGCTTTTTATGAACTGCCAGTACAAAGCAGAAGCAGGGAAGCCACTTGCACAAATAAATGGAAATACTGATACAGCAAACGTTGCCTGAAAGCAAAACTCAAATTCTTCCCTGTTCTGCTGAATTTGGGACGCATCAAAAATACAAATTTTCTGCACTTCCAGCACTCTGGAGAAGAAAAGGGCAAATCTTTTTTCCCTTCCATATATAACAAGCACTTCAACCCAGGAACAGGATTTATTTTATTATCAGATTTTTTTTTGCATTTTATTTTATTTTATTTATATTATTTTATTATCAGAATTTTATAATCCCTGGATTCCTTTTATTGCCAGAACCAACCCCATCAATCTTTTGTCAGGGATCACAGCTAGAGAGAGAACAGGGACAGAGGAATGAAATGGAGTTGTTGCCTCCTCTCAGGAACACTTCCAGTGGTGTTTATTTTTGGTATTGACTTCCCTGGCTGCAGCACAGCTCCTCCTCTGGCGTGGATGCTTCCCTGGAGAACGTTTTCCAGGTGTTTTTTTTGAGCACAGATGGACAGGGGAGAAATCCAACCATCAGATGAAGGGAAAGGTTTCAAAGCTGCCCTTGGACTGGCTGGTGTTTGGCAGCATTTTCCCAGCAGCTTCCCTGGATTTCCGAAGCCAAAGGCTCAGCTGCTCTCAGGGGGAAGAGCCCTTCTCCCCCTGCCCTCCCTTCGACCCACAGCCAGAGGTTACAAACGATAAAAAAGAGACAAATAAAAGTGCAGATTGCTCAGTTTGGGAAAAAAAAAAATTATCTTTCCTCCCATTTTAAGTGAGGATGGGCTTCAGTGAAAAAGAGTTGGGAAGGGGTTTGTCCTCCCTTTTTTTCTGCTGGAAGCAGAGGTGGCTGGGCAGGCACTGCCAGGCCATGGGTGTTGCCCTCACTGAAATAAATCTCAATTTTCCTTTCGTGGCTGTCCTCAGGTGTTTTTTGCTGGACCATTTTCAGCTATCCAACCAGCCTGGGTCATCTCCGTGTCAAGTTTGATTTTGGGAAGCAGTTTGAGCCTGAAGTGGGGCTGCTTTAAGGCTCTTTGTAATGAGCACAATGGAAAAGGCAATCCTGGCCCTTGGAGCAAGGATTGTCCCCGTGGTTTTCCAAGCTGGGTGTACCCCTGGGAACAACCTGCCCTGCTGGGGAGGGGAGGAAAGCCCAGCACTGGACCTTGGGATTGTGGCTACCGTGGAGCTCCCGACTGCTTGGGGGTGAGGAGGAGTTCAGCCATCCCAAAGTTACCTTAACATTTGGCAAGGTGGCAATCTGGAGAAGACAGTACTCAAAACCCACTGGTCATTAACAGGAGCTAATTAAGCCCTTTAGCCAGCACTCTCCGTACCCAGAGCAGGCAGCTTCCCCTTCCACTGCCAAGTCCTGCTCTCCAGCCCAGCTTTATTTCTCAGTGGGAACTAAGGACTTTGGGACAATGTCAAGCATCACGCACTGGATCTGCTCATTTGTGGCTGGGTTGTGCAGCTCTTGCCCAGCCAACGTGGCTAATTTTAGCTGAGCCTGGCAGGCACCAGACTGGGACAGCTCTGGTTGAGAACAGGCCAGGGGAGCAGCCCCGAGCTCGGAGTTTAATTGTGTAAGAACCCAGCAGAACCATGAGCAAGGCTCATGTGATGGAGCCTTTCTTTAATTCTGATTGTTAATGCGAGCTCTGCTGCACTCGAGGCTTTCCTGAGGACATCATTTGGTTCCCAAGAGCCTTTTCTTTCTCAGCAGCAGAATCTCAGCCCTCCCGTGGTCTCAGCAACAAACTCTGGGAAAAGGGACTTTCTCCTGGTTTGTTGTGGCTTCGTCTCTTTGCCGTTATCCTCTGGCAGCTTTGTGGGATGTGGGCTTTGTTTTCCTTTAATGCATTTATTTTTAGCTCAATTAAGTGCACTTGAGATCCCCTCCTGCCCTGGCAGCCTTGCTTTGTTCTTTCTGGAGCATTTAGGGGAGGGAGGGTTTTTAAGTGGCAAAGCTGCACTGAGGCACTCGTGGTGCTTGGACTGGGGCTTTATTTCCTGGGAAAGGCTGAAATCCTGCAAGTCCAGAGTAAAACCCTGACTGACTCTGGAGAAGTGAGGATAACGGGGGAGTAGCCAACAAAACCATGATTAAAACTGGGAATCTCTGAGTGCCCAGCAGGAACAAACCCTGACCCAGCTCCTCACCTCTCAGCACCTCAGAAGCCCAAAAAGGCACCCACTCCCTGCTCCTGCCCCGCTCTCAGCTCTGAATGAAGCCTGAGCCCAGAGGTGAGAGCTGACCCAGCTCTCTGCATCCCCAGCATGGCTTTCCAGAGCCTGGAAGAGCCTGGAGAGAGCCTGGCCAAGGGAAAGAAGGAAATCTGCAATGAAATCTGAGGCCAGACTCAGCTCTCGGGTGATTCATGCAGAAGAGTCAAGAAACTGAAAGCAGAGTTTAGGATGTGGACAGAAGTCCTGAGATTGGATCCTGATGTGTGGCTGATTAATTCATTAATTCCCAGGGATTTCTGTGGGCTCCTCCTGTGCTGCTGCTGAAGATTTGGCCCCTTTATCTATCACTGATTTACAGAGCCAGGAGAAAACCCAGTGCTGAGCAGGTTTTCTGTCTCTCAGGGCTGCTATCTCTGGATTTTTGGGCACTGGTGATTCCCTAAGTGTCAGCCATCCCCACTAACCTTGCTTCCATCCCTCATTCCCGATGGGTTTGGGTGGGGAATGAACTCTGGGGGTGAACATGGGCTGTAGCAACAGGCTCTGATTCCTCCTGCACCCCACAGGAGATGACAGCAACTCAGCCCCTGACACCTCAGCTGGCCAGGCTGGTTTCCCCTGCGCTGGAAAGCAGCAGTCAGCGTGTCCCAAGGTGCCAGGAGCAGCTGGGACAATCCAAGCACCCATTTCCCTTTGCCAGGGAAGAGCTGATCCCCCCCCTGCTCCAGCACAAACCCACCCAGGACCCCGCACGGCCAGGGATGTGTTTATTGGAGCCCTGTGGAGGCTGAAACCACTCAGCTGTAAGCAGGCAGCAAAATCAAACTCTTTTAATGGTGCATCCAGACAGGAGAAACACAGCCAGGGCCCCTGGCAGCACTGGGAATGCCAGCAGGACACCAGGAATGCCAGCAGGACACCAGGAATACCAGCAGAACACGTCAGGCCTGGGGACATCCAACATTTCTTGCTCCTCTCCATCCATCCCCTCCTGCCCCACCTGAGCAGCAGGCTGGGAGTGCCACAGCCATGGAGTGGCCGCCAGGGAGGGGATACAAACCTGGAGCCCCTCAGCATCACAGTCACCTGTCCCCAGCCAGCAGCAGGTGCCTCCAGGAGCGGATCCAGCAGGACCAGGCACGGTGGGGCTGTGGGGAGCCTGCTCAGTCCGTGGGGAGCGGGGGCAATCCCTGCTGGGGGCAGAACCAGAGGCCCCCTCTGGGCTCCCAGCACAGCTATGGGTATTTATTGTATGTGCTCCTATTCTCCTTTCCTGGTCCAAAGATTCGGGATTTCCTCTGAATTGCGTGAAACCACCGCAGCAGCAGGGCTGGCCAGGGACTCCTCTCGTGCTGCCCTGGATCTGTGGGGGAGTGAGACTTTGAGGAAAGCAGAGAGTTGGTCACATGTCCCCCTGAAAAAGCAGCCTGCGGGATAAGGCTTGGTTAAGGCAGGTGGTGACAGCTCCCCTGGGTGGGATCGGGGGAAAAACCCTCCCCGTTCCCTGGCCACACAGCCCCACCCCGGTAACGGCACCACTGCTCTTGCCTGGGCGAGTGGGAGGGCTCCTGGGGACGGTCCCAGGCTTTTGTGTCACCTGGGTGTCCCCTGGGAATGCCAGAGCCCTCTGCAGCTGGTCACAGACACCCTGGGCATCAATCAACACGACAGGGCTGGGCTCCAGCCAGGCCAAAAAAAAATAAATCCCAAATACACTTAAATAAATCACAAAATACGAACAGTGTGGTTTAGGACAGATAAGGCAGCGAGTGGCAGAGATTTTGACAATTGCACTATCAGTGCAATTTGCTTGTCTTGTCCTTTGCTGATTTAGGGCTCTGTAAAAAGCACCCACTTTCCTGCCCCCTGAGCTTTGATGGCAGCTCCTTTCAGCACAGATAAAGCACAGTTTGGCTGCTGAGCAGTTAAACCAAGGCAAATGGCACTTTGCTTTATCCAGCTTCCAAACAGAGCACAGAGGACTCTGTGGTGGCTCAAACGGGTGGAAAACAATTCCACTTCCAGACGTGCTGCCATTCCTCAGACTCAAACCTCCCCAGGCGACTGATGCAGGAAAAGCTATCAGATGTCCAGGTCAGCCAGCATCAAATTGACATGAAACCAGCCCGGGCAGTGCAGCTCAGCAGAGCTCTGCCCAGCCCATTCTTCTGGAGAGGCCGGGTCTCCCCAGGCTGCAGGAGCAGCAGGGACAGAGCACTTTGTGACACTGCAGCAGCGACTCCACTCCTGTAAATGACTTATTTGTTCAAACCTGCTGCTCCCCTCACATTTCTGCAGGGCTCAGGGTATCAACCCAGCCTGTATAAAACCAGACTTTAAGACTGCTGGCTTTAGGATGAGGCACTTAAATCCTAAACCGTTTCCACCCAGGGCAAACCACGCCGTGGGCAAGGGCCAGCTGCTGTTTGATTTCCTGTGACCCTGCAGAGATTTCAATGCACATCCACACCCTCTGAGGATTTACTGAATAAAAGCTGTACAGCTTTTGGAAAGGTGAGCTAAGAAGAGAAGCAAATACACCAAGGGATCCTGTAATTGCTTCTCCAGATGAAAAACAGAGAATGAAACTTCTCTTCTGAAGTTAACTCCACTGGCTCCCAGGGCTGGCCAGAAGGCAGCACCGAGTGTCTTGGAGCTGATTCTCAGAGGTTATTTATGAGTGAATTTAGTGCCAGGGTTTGTTGTGGAAAACCCAGATCCTGGCAAAAATGCATCCCATCCAGCTGTGAAACTGGAATAAAGGCCAGACAGGCTCTGGGTGTGTGTTGGGAGTCTGTGCCCTTCTTAGCAACAGGGCAGGAAACTGAGTGTGTAAAAGGATTCTCTGTGTGTATCCCAGCTCTGTGTCCATCCCTGTGTGTGTCCCCAGCTCTGTGTCCATCCCCAGCTCTGTGTCCATCCCTGTGTGTGTCCCCAGCTCTGTGTCCATCCCTGTGTGTGTCCCCAGCTCTGTGTCCATCCCCAGCTCTGTGTCCATCCCCAGCTCTGTGTCCATCCCCGTGTGTGTCCCAGCTCTGTGTCCATCCCTCCTCTCCCCCCAGAGCTCCATTCCAGCTTTCCCCCAGCTGGGAGCTGTGACAGCCAGCAGTGTCACGCCTGCCAGGGTGGCCCAGGCCAGATGATTTCTTTATGAGACACGTGTTCCTGCAAGGGCTGCACTCTTAACACGCTCTCCTGAATGAAAATTAAATCCTCCCCAGTGTTGCCTGCCTTGTTCCTGTTTTGTTGGTGCCAGGGGAAGAGGAGAGTGCTCCATGTCCCTCAGACAACACAAAGGCCACCCTGGTTTTGGACAGTGAGGGGCTGGAGGGAAATGTGGGGATGTGCCCTGGGGGGAATCTTGAAACAGGGGAAGCTTCTGAGCCATTTCCAGCCTGAGGAAAGGGCTGAGCACAGAGATCTGTCAGACCTCCAGGAGGTGACAGACTCCTGTGGCTCTGACAGGAGAAGGTGCAAATCTTCACCAGGATGGATTTTGCCTGGAGAGAGCTGGAAGAAAAAAGGATGTGAACATTAAAAGCATTTCAGAAATACCTTGTATCTCTTTCCTGCAGCAAAGGTAGGAGGTGCAGACAAATAAAGCCAGTTTAACAATTTGTACCTTCAGGCTTGGGGATTATATTTGCAGTTCAACAGCTCCTGTCCCTCCTTAGCAGCTGACTGTGGAACCCTAGGTGGACGGTGCTTGGAAACACTCTCAAAATGCCAGTTATTCCCATTTCACCTCCCCAGCACATGCAATTCCAGTCGTTCCTCATAAACCAGCACAGCTGGTGCATTCCGTGCTTTGGGATGCTGCCCCGCTGCTGCCCCTGTGCTGCATCTGTGCTACAGAGTAACAAGAAAATGGATTGTTCGGGGTGGGTTGGGATGTGGAATCCCTGCACCAGCAGTCAGATTGAAAGTCTCTTTCCTTAAAAAGCCAAAACTTGTCCGTAACACCACGGATATCCACGGGGATAACCCAGAGATGGATTTGGTGCGCAGAGCCCTTCACAAACACTCCCGCCACATCACAAACACATCACTCACTCCAAGAGCAGCCAGAGCCCACCCTGCCCACGGATATTTCCAGCTCTACACAACGTTCCTGTCCTCCAGGTGAGGCCCTGGAATACACCCCAACCTCCCCCGCCAGAGGAGGGGATTTGAAATGGGTTTCTTTGGTTTTGGTTTTTGTTTTATGCAAGCAAAGTTCACAGTAGCCGAATGCCGGGGTGGCTGGAGAAGCTGAAACCGAACAAATCACACGGCGGCAGCAGCATTCCCGGCCAGGCAGGGCTCTCCCCGCCGCGGGAGAAGCAAGGCGGGGTGGGAGCAGGCTGCAGGGCAGCAGGGGCTCGGTGCAAGCTGAGGAAGCTTTGGTGCTGCACTGCTCCCAGGGCACCCGCTGGAGCCGGGGCTCCCTGCCCACCCCGCTGTGCCGGGGCTGCTCTGGGTGCATCGCCCATCCCGAGCGCATCCTGCGCTCCCGGCTCTCGCTGTCCTTCCCCGACAGCCGCAAACCTGGAGGCTGCAAGAAGCCGGGAAATAACTCTGCTGGCCGCCCAGACAGAGGTGTGGTAGGAGAAGAGCTCCCCAGGGGGAAGGTCGATGCGGAGCTGCATTTTGGGGGTGCTGTCCGTGCTGTGCCCCCAGGCACGCCCTGAGGGGACAGCGTGGCTCGGAGAGTGAACCCCAGCACAGCCCCAGCGGCCTCTCCACTGCAAGCAATGCAAGCAAGAGGCAAAAAGCTCGGCTGGGGGCGTTGCTGAAGCAGGAGGCAAATGGGAAGCTGTGATGTTCGAGGGCTGGGCGAGTCCTGACCGTGCTCCGGCTCCGGAGCCTCCGTGCAGCTTTGCCTCTCCCCTGTCTCTCCTTCCCTCACAGGGGAGCTCCTTGGCCTTTGTATTCTTTCACTGCCCCGTCTGACTGGTTCCCTCACCTGCGCGGGCCGTGGGACAGCAGCCTGGGCACCCCTCACCCCGACAGGGACCCCGGGACAGAGAGCGGAGACGGGGAGATCCTCACTGGACAAGGAGCGCTGTGGCTGGGATCATCTCCAGCACCCTGTGCCTGTGGGACAGCGAGCACCGCTCCCAGCCCCGCTCTCCTGGTTATAAATGCCTTTTTAGGCTATCTAGAAATACTCCACTCAACTGCCTTACCTGGGAAATGACCCTGGGATGCTGGAGAGAGCACCCGGCTTTCCAGGGATAATGTTCCCGTTCCTTGTCCCAGGGCAGGACCCTCGGCAGCAGAGCCGGGGGTGGCCGGGCTCCCTCCCCTCACAACCCACCCCTGCTCTATCCCACAGACTCCAAACTGCTCCCGAGGCTGCTCACGGCACATCTGGGATGCCCGGCACATCTGGGATGTCCGGCCGGAGATTCCGGCTGTCCTCCCGTGGGCTGGGAGCGGGGAAAGCGCACGGACAAGAGAGGATTTAAAGCCGTGTTTGATCCGAGCTCCACTCGGAGCAGACCTTGCCAGGGGTTTTGTCATCGATAAATTCGCTCGGTTCGGAAGGAGGGCAACAAAGCCACGGCAGGGGGGGTTTCCAGGACAATCCTACTTTTTGGTGGCACACGAGTGTCTCGGAGTCTGAGTCGTGCTCAGCCTTGGGAGAAGGGTGACCCCGCTCTGAGGAAAATGATTTAAAATGCCTTCAGATGCCTTTTCACTTCTTTTTATTTAATTCCATAAATATTTTCATAAGGCTCAGTGTCTTTACAACACTTTTTTAAACACTTTTTTTTTGTTGTTTTATACACACAACTTTGACACTTGTTTGACAGGGTCAAACAGTCCAATATAAACAAAATAATAAAACTGGCAAGTGCGGATCAGCTGGGTTACCAAAATCCTTTTTTTCTTTTTTTTTTT
>VXAC01005861.1:109341-303213 GCA_013399225.1 Rhipidura dahli | reverse complement strand
TTTTTTTTTTTTTTTTAATTCTCTGCTACAAGTCCCTGTCGTCATAGTGCCTTTAAGCTCCTACAGACTCTTCTTTTCTTCTTAAGGAAAAATAAGCTTGGTGATGCCATGCAGAACTTACAATAGCTACTAAATATACATGTTCCCTGAAATGTAGCTGCAATGAAAAGATGACAGAGCATAAAGAGAACAAAACCAGAAACCCAAAGCACCACAGTGTACTATCAATAACATTGCAATGGACAGCTGGTGCCCATCCAGAAACTGAAACAAATTTCAAATATATTTCTCTATGTAGTATTTTCTATTTACAACTGTTAGATGCACCTAGGTTGGTTCTCGTTTGACTTTTTGGAGAGGGTGGGGAGGCGAAAGTCTTGAATTTAGATCCTCTGTTCTAGTGTCTAGGTTAAGGGTAATGCATGTCATTTACCTAGGGAAGAGGGTTTCTTTTTATTTTTATATATTTATATATATATATATAGATTCAGCCAGAGAAATACCGTAAACATGTATGTTTGTTACAACTCTCTTGTTTCTGCATATGGAATGGGAAGTGGGTTCCTCCTGTCTGGCATTGGAATGAAAAGTCTGTATCAGATGCTCAGTCAAGTCACCCCCATCTGCATCCGCGCTGCTCCCAGCGCTGTCACACACACGCTCCAGCCCTGCTCCCTGCTGGGAAAGCCACAGCAGGTGCTCAAGTGGGACCCAGTGCTGGTTCTTCTTTGTGCCAATGCTCCATCTCCTGCAGCACCTTGGCAATTTATGGAGGGGAAGAGCTTTCTTGAAGGCCCGAGAGCCAAGCCCCTCGTCCCTGTGGCCGCTGTGCCGGCGCCAGCACGAGCGGCGCCGCCCCGGGTGGGCTTCCCACTTAACAAAGAAGCTGCGAGTCCAACAAGTGGCCTTGTCAGATCTTGATTTATGATGCAAATAATGGTGTGGCGGTGGTGTTTCTTTTTTCCTAGTGCTGAATATTTAGGAAGCATCTTCTCATAAAAATTATGGATGTCTCATTCTCACTCTCTGAGGCACAAAACAGTAAATGAACAGGCTTAACTAATGTGCTTGTTACTTGGTTGGTTTTCTTTTTTTTTTTTTTCCCTAAGCAATTAAAAAGGCAAAAGGAGTAAGAGAAATTTTTCATCATGTTGACAACATTTTGGAATCTCTCTCTCTTTCTCTCTCTCTCTCTCTCTCTGCCTTTCTCCAGCCATTCAGAAAGAGTAAAATATTTCATTTAACTGACAAGAACCCATCTCATGCACTACTTTAAACACTCATTCTGTTAGAAACAAAACAATATTTGCTATGTACCCCATATTAAAATCCGGCCATAAAAATGCAAAGATACAAAAGAGCATAAAAATAATTTCTGATATAAAATTGGGTTGCTTCCTATATGGGATTCCTGGTGTTTGGCTGCTGCCTGTCACAGAGGGGCCACTCCTCCTCTCCAAAACACTAATCTGGCTTTGCTGGCTATTGATAGTTTCTAGATTATTCAAAAGTATAAGAGAGATTATTTTTGGATTTAAATAAAAATAATGCCACCCTTGCAATATGCCCTGAAATAAAACAGGCTCCATGGAAACAATGAAATCACACTCTCTGCTCCTCCCATTCACTTGGATTCCTTAGGGGCAAAAAAAGAAAAAAAAAAAGTATCTCCACTCTCTTTGTCCTGGGGTGCATCAGATTGCAAAGAAAATCACAAATACCGTGATCAATCACTTCATCCCACATATTCAAGGGTGTTTGCAGAATAGCTCTGCAAAGATTTCAAGTTCATCTTCTAAATCTGGTTAAACAGTCTCATTTGCCCTAGGACAAAAAAAATCCTCCTCCTGACAATGGTCTGTTTTACAAGCTTAAGCATAAGCTCCTGCACTTGCAAACAAATGTACTTAAGGCTGAAACTGTAGGAAGGGTCTTTAGAAACAGAGCTGTGAATCTCCGGCGGGAGAAAAAGAGAGAGAAAGCGACCTGGAGGCTGCGGCTGCTCCACCACCGCAGCCCCACCGCGCTCTGGGAGCCACGGGGGGCTGCCAGGAGCCAGCTGGGACTGGGGGCACAGAGCCACGGCCACGCTGCCCAGGGACAGCCACATCTCCCTGCGAGGAGAGCAGCTCTCAGCTCCTCCGCAGCTCGGGGTTCAGCCTCAGGCGAGCGCTCCCGGGGACCGGGGCGAGGATCCTTCCGCTAAGGGGGCAGCGCTCGGGGGGAGGCGGCGAGGGGCCAGGGGCCTGGCTATGGGGGTCACTGCTCCTGCAAAGGGCAGTGAGTGCTTCGTTAGGGCGCTGCTGGGCAGGCTGAGGGTGGCCAGAGGATGGGACCTTAGTTCCTGAAGACAGAAAACTGGCCGCTTGTAGGAGCCTCGGAGCCAATTTTCCTCTCTGCGATGGAGGCATGAAGCCATGGGGGGGGGTTTTTTTAAGCTTTTATCTTTGCATGGAAAACAAAGATAGGAGTGGGCTTTTCAAGTGTCTCGGCTTGAAAAGAAAAGAAATCAAAGATAAGCCCACGGAAACAAAGCAAAAAAGAAGAAAAGCCCCTAATTCTCTTTTCTCAGTCTTACTCCGAGTGTGAACAAATCACACTGAATTGAGAAAAAGACAAGTGCTTAAAAAATGAAAAAAAAAAAAAAAAAGAACAGAGGAAAACCCATCTCTCACTTCCCTAAACAGCTGCTTGCCCTTCTGCTGGGTTTCACCTGCCCACGAGAGAACAGTTAAAGCCAGAGAAATACTGCGCAGCACAGCAAGGAGCACGGGGAGCACATCCAGACAGGCACGAGGCAGACCAGGGGATGCAGGACGGGGACAGGGCCGGGCCCTTCCCGGGGAGGGGACTCGGGGACAGCCAAGGCAGGGAAGGAGAGGGAGGGAGAAGAAGCAGAGACCTCCCAGCACTCCAAAAAAACGAACAACACCCCCTCCCCACACCCCCCCATAAATAAAACCAAAGGAAATATACACCAATGTAGTCCATGAGGAACTTCCATGACGGAGTCACACAAGCGAGAAAGCATTCTGGGATGCCAATGACGACTCGGATGGAAATGAAGGAAAACAGGAGAAAAAAAAACCAAAAACAAAACCAAAAAGATGTCCAACCAATGGAGTAAAATAAAATAAAACAGGTCACATGGTTAGAAATCATTGGTGCTTCCTAGTATCTAGTAGCAGATTACTTCCCAAAAACAACAAAAAAAGTTTTTGGTCCTTCTATATATATACATATATGTATATATATTATTATTTTTAAAACGTGTGTATACATATATATATGTATATATATTTAGTTGCAACAGTGCTTCTCCGAAAAAAGGTCCATCTATAAATATAATTTTATTTATTTTTATTTTTAAATTTTTAGTTCTTTTAAGTTAAAATTTCTCCATCTCTCTAGGTATTATTTTTTGAATGGTGTTAACCTGCTGAAGTTTTGCCAGAATGGTGCCTGGCTGCGTCTGGGTTCGGTGAACTCGAAGACCTGGGACTGGGATATGCCATCTGTCACCATGTATTGTCCCTGATTTAATGGATCCTGGGGTGGTGGGTAGGCTGGAGGAACCGACTTGGAGTAGCTCACACCTGCATCGATGATTGGGGGGAAAAAGAAACAGATCAGTCAAAGAGAAATCGGGTCAATAGTCGTTCTTCGTCATGCTACCGCTTCTTATCGCTCCTTATCGCTCCTTATCGCTTCCTTATCGCCTCACAACTGGGTCCCGCACGCCAGGACGTGCCAGGGCTGGCCAATCTCCAGGAACGCGGCTCCTGCCTGACCTCTGGGCTCCGAGGCTGCCTCCCTGCGCCAAGGCTCCGAGGCTGGGACGGGATCCTTTCCTTTCCTTTGCTGGGCAGAGCTCCGCCCGCCCTCATGGAAAAGTCCTGAGCGAGCCNCTCGGATGGAAATGAAGGAAAACAGGAGAAAAAAAAAACCAAAAACAAAACCAAAAAGATGTCCAACCAATGGAGTAAAATAAAATAAAACAGGTCACATGGTTAGAAATCATTGGTGCTTCCTAGTATCTAGTAGCAGATTACTTCCCAAAAACAACAAAAAAAGTTTTTGGTCCTTCTATATATATACATATATGTATATATATTATTATTTTTAAAACGTGTGTATACATATATATATGTATATATATTTAGTTGCAACAGTGCTTCTCCGAAAAAAGGTCCATCTATAAATATAATTTTATTTATTTTTATTTTTAAATTTTTAGTTCTTTTAAGTTAAAATTTCTCCATCTCTCTAGGTATTATTTTTTGAATGGTGTTAACCTGCTGAAGTTTTNACAGATCAGTCAAAGAGAAATCGGGTCAATAGTCGTTCTTCGTCATGCTACCGCTTCTTATCGCTCCTTATCGCTCCTTATCGCTTCCTTATCGCCTCACAACTGGGTCCCGCACGCCAGGACGTGCCAGGGCTGGCCAATCTCCAGGAACGCGGCTCCTGCCTGACCTCTGGGCTCCGAGGCTGCCTCCCTGCGCCAAGGCTCCGAGGCTGGGACGGGATCCTTTCCTTTCCTTTGCTGGGCAGAGCTCCGCCCGCCCTCATGGAAAAGTCCTGAGCGAGCCGGGAGGGCCGGGCCGGGCCGGGCCCGCTCCGAGGCCGCGGCCGCGCCGCTTGAACGGCTCCTGCTCCGGGCTCTGCTCCGGGCTCTGCGCCGGGCTCTGCGCCGGGCTCTGCTCGCCCTCCCTCCCTGCTACCCCTGGACAACAGCCCTGCCCCCGCATGCCCCGCTGACCAGCCCCGAGCACGGCCCCGAGCGCGGCCCCGAGCGCGGCCCCGCTCCGCTTCCCTCTCGGAACGGAGCAGGGCCGCTGTGGAAGAAGCCCTGCCCCGCAGGGATGGGCCCGCACCGAGGGCAACTCGTTCTTTAGGACTTTTCCATAGGGTTTGTTCTCGATTTCAGCAGTCTGCCTTCAGCCCGAAGTGGCTGCACGCAACGCAGGAAAGGCTGATTCTGCTCAATCCAAACCGGCAGCAATGGATGGTCTGGGCAAGGCTACACTTCGAGGGCTGAGGCGCTGAATTCCCACACAGGCGAGCCGCAGCTCCTGTGCAGGAACGGGGAGAGGGGATGCTGCCCTTACAGCCTTCCCACGGAACCAGGGGGCTTCAGCAACCTGTTGGGAAGGATGGTGTGGAAAGGGTGGCTCTGGGTGACCCAAGTGGCACAGAAGGGACGTGTGTCACCACCAAAGCGTGGCCTACGGGGCACAGTGACAACAGTCTGGATGTCCTTCCCCGCAGCGCCTCAGGGCAGCGGGGCCGGCTGGAAACCGCGAGTGCAGGCAGGAGAGAGGAGAGAGGAGCAGGGCTGTGGAGCAGCTGGCTGGGAGCTCTGGCCATCTCTGGATCATGCGGAACTGCTCTTCCTCCTGCGGGGACGGGCGAGGCTTCGCCAGGGCCGGCTCGGGGGCCGTCGCCTCCCCCGGCTTTAACCGCAGCAGCGAGGCCGCTGTCCCCGAGCAGCTCAGTGTCCTCGTCTGGACAGCGGGATGGCATCCCCCACCTACCTCACAGGAGGGTTGTGAAGCTAAATTAATTAATGTTTGTAAAACACTTTGAGATCCTCGGCTGGGAAGGTGCTGGAGAAGGCAAAATACGGTGATTAGCACCCAGGTACCAGAGCAAGGTGTGCACAGCAATGGCTCCTACCACACACAGACACACCAGCGCTGGCCGGGCACGGACGGCGGCACACGACGGGCACTGACACACAGGGAAAGCCTCATGAGGGCACCCACAGAGCTCACCACACAGCTTTGGCAGGCAGGACCTCTTCTGGATACGCGCTAAGGCGTGTCTTTGGGGAAGAGAACTGATTCGCTTCTCCTTGCTACAGAATTTACCGCTCAGGGGTGAAAACCTTCAAAAGGTTCAGACCAAATGGAGATGTCTTGAGTAATTCTAACTGATTGCTCCTTCTTTATTGTATTTTGTGCAGCTCTCTGGCCACTGTAGAGAATAACCAAGATCATTCCTTACAGTGGGCAAAAACCGCTCTGCAATTCACACTCATTAACCTTTAATGAATTCATCAAGGTTAGCATTTCAGACTTATTTGGAAAGATTGACCTGGCCATGTTCTGCATCTGTACCTGCATGCTGGAATAGTTACTCATCAGTGAGTTCTCTACTCTGTGCTCCCAAGCTCCTGTCTCCCAGCTGCAGAGCCGAGGGCAGCCCCAGAGCTGTGCTGGGGTCACACCTGGGCAGGGGTGGCTGCAGCAAACCTGACACAACATCTGCACCACCCCTGTTAGCACAGAACTCCAAGGAACAGCTTGAATTTCAGTCACTGTGGGACTGAAACCCTCAAGGGCAGGGCACTGAGCTCCTCTCTGCCCACCTCTCCCGTCCCTTCTCCTGGCACTGCCCTGCTCCAGGCAGGCCAACACAAGGCCAGCGACACCAACTGCAGAGGCTGCTCTGGAGGGCAAACTCCAGCCCTGAGCCCACACAGGAGTGCCAACCTTCTCCTGGAGGCCACCGCCCTTGTCTGATTTTGCCAGCAGAGACTGGTGAGGGATTTCAGGATCTGTGGAAAGGTGAGGATCTCGTACAGGTCCCTCACATGGATAGAGCTGGGAAATAAATCTTCTGCTTTGGCTCTCAGACTGACCAGGAATTACCTCAAAGGCAAGCAGCCCTTGTGGCACCAAAGTGACTCATGTTCTACCACAGGAGAGCTGTGAATCTAAAGCTGCTGCTGGGGGGAGGACACAAAAATTTTTAGCTTTGTGAGACCTTAAAGTCTCCTTGGTTTAGTGACATGGCCCCAATGGCTTTGGCATCCTGTGGCTGCAGAGCACCCGGCCTTGCTGGGCTGGGCTTTTTGCTGCCTCTAAAGCAGTTTGAGGAGGGTGAGCTAATGTATTTTAATGATGATAGGAAATGCCAGGAAACCTCCTGATCAGCAAAATGTTGTGCACTTGGAAAGCTGAAGAAAGAGAGGAAGGACAGTCTGGCTGGTGTCCACTGACAGTGATGGAGTCACACTGCAAGGAACGGAACCCACGGTCTGTCTTCTCCAGAAGGGAACAGGGCAGACTCCCCTGGCCAGATCACTGCCAAGCCCTGCTCAGTTCTTCCCCAAAACTCCTGAAAAAAAGGTCTGTCCTTGCCTGGAACACCCCCCATGCACACCCTGCCCCTTCCCTCAGCAGAGCAGCTCTTCCCACAGCTGTACATGTGGCCCTGTGGATCTGGGCTGCTGGCACCAACATCTGGGCTACTGGCACCAACATCTGGGCTACTGGCACCAACATCTGGGCTGGATGAATGCCAGAAGCTCCTGGCTGGTCCTATGTGCATAAGCAGCTGAAGGTTTCCTGTTTCTCTGATTTCTCCAATGGCCTGAACACCAAACCTGTGGATGTCAAGGACATGCACCATGGCCGTGTGTGGGACATGCAAATAAAACCTCTGTCCTCTGGTAACTCCAGAATGCCACTTCCTTATGGAACTGTGAGACAGCACTTTGCCATAGCTTGAGAAGCCCCAAGAATGACTTTTCCATTTTGGTTTTTTTGGACATACCAATGTTCTGGAGCACAGAAACTGGGGGCTGGGAGGGGAAGATTCACCTAATCTGCCCATCTTCAAATCCTGAGAAAGAGCAATTCTGGGAGAAGTCTGGCAGGCAGGTATTTTTCTGTTCTGCTCTGAAGTGGTTTGTTCCCTCATCAGAACTCGGGGCCATCGTGCAAAATTGTCTCTTGAGGGATAATTTTTTGTTAATATGCAAAGCCATAACTCCGCTGCAATTCACCAGAAAGAAAACGAGCACAGCTCTTTTCCAAGGCAATTTTGGGCTGCGTGGCGAGCGGAATTCAAAGCACAAAGGGAAGAATCGATGGATAAGGAACGATTTCCAGGCGCAGCAGCCAACTCCACCCCATGGGCAGAGCTGGAGCTCCTTCTGCTGGTTTGTGCCTCCTTCTGCAGCGAGGCTGCAGCTGCACGGCGGGATCGCTCTCAGGGCGGGGCTGGGAGAGCTGCTCACGAGGAGAGCAAGAAAATTCCCAGATTCGTAATTTGGCTAGACAAAACTGGTGAGAGATGCTGCGCTGTCACTTGAAATCATGTCTTTTTATAGCAGCAGGCAACGTCACTTGCAGCCTTTCGGATTTCTCAGCTAAGAAGGAATCAATTAAAAAGATTTGAAACTGTCTCGCTCTTCCCTTCTAGGCTGGGGTTTTATTTTTTTGGGGTTTTTTTGTTTGGTTTTTTTTCTTTTTTTGTTTTTGTTTTTTTTCCGAAGTGCCTCTTCTCTTTGAGGTGACAACACGATTTCAGCAGCACGTGAAGGATTGGGAGCATGCTGGTAACTCACAGGCAGGGACATGTACAGACGGATCACCCAGCAGGACGCTGCCCCTCCCCGGGCTCACACGACACAGACACGGAGAACACGCACATCTCCTCCACATAACCATGGAAACTTGCCTCACAAGCTGTTTACTCCATCCTCCACCTAGGAGATTTTAGCTTATCCTTTGATCAGGAGCTATTTCCCAGGTTTTTTTTCCCCCCATGCTGCTGTCCAGAGCTGGGGAGGGGACAGTGACAAGGCCAGTACTGTTGGCAGCTCTGCCCTGGCCGAGGAGAGGGAGCAGTGCTGCCTAAGGAACCTTCCAGCTCCCCCAGAGCTCAACAGCAGCTCAGCCAACTTACAGCTTTTAGAAAATGCTCAAAACCCCCACAAATTCCGTTTCCTCCTGAATACCGTAACCCCCACAGGTGGGGAAGCCAGGGACACGCCTCCAGAGCACTAATTGCTGTATGGTTAATTACTCCTGTCATAGCACCAAGTTTAAGGTAAAGGAACGAGCAGAACTGGCTGGGTGGCTCCAGCCCTTTGCCCTCTTCAGCACATTTCAACAGAGGATCTCAAAGCACCACCCCACAACTCCCTGGCTCGCAGTGTAGGGTTTGCAAAGGACGATGTGTCCAGAGCTGGCTGTCCCCGAGGTGAGGATGGAGCTGGGAACAGGAACCCTCTGCCTCCCAAGGCAGGCCTGACCAGCTGGATTTTCTTACACCTCCCTGCTCAGCCCCCCAGCTCTCACTTTGTCAGATCTGCCCAGCTCCAGAAGGATTTCAGGGGTGCCTCAGCCACGGCTCTTTCCACACCGAGGGATTTCACTGCTACCAGCAAGGAGAACATGCCTGAGCTCCCTTTTCTAACCACGAGCCTCCCTTCTCTGTTTAGGAAGGGAGAGGGCTGGCTGCAGCTTGAGAAATGCAGGAGGAAACAGTCATCTCATGTCCTGATGTTCCCCAGACAACCACAACATCTACCTACACACGCTGAGCTAACCCCAGCCTCTGGAGTCTATTTATCAAGTCTGCTCCCGCAGCCTGATGTCATTAGACCAGACATTAAGATAATGATTCCTCGTGTGATAAGAAAAGCTAATCGAGGCAAGATGGAATAAATGATACTGGGGCTTTATCCATCAGAACCAGGTGAAAACTAATTCCTGTGTTTGCACAGCCTCCCTCTCCTCCAGCGCCCTGCAGGCTGCTCACGGACCACTCCGTGGGTTTCACTGATGGGAAGGGATCAGTTCAGCCCTGGAATGCTGCTGCTGCTGCTTCTGGGCAGCAACTCCGACCTGAACCCCCTCACCAAACTCAAGGTGTAGGAGTGTCTGGGCTCACAAACTTATTTCAGTGGGAATCTCAACATGTCATTGATGTCAACACCCTGGCTCTTCCCACCACGGCATTGACATCTCACCAAAAAACTGCTCGGGGGGATTTGCTCAGCAAATCTCACTACTACCACCCTCAGAGGTAAGAATTTATTCCTGTTTTGCCTTAGCCTGTAGATCTGACTGGTTCCTGGAGGATCCTGAGGACTCCAGCTGGATTCCTGACGCCATCAGTGGGATGCTACTCGTGCACCCGCAGCACGGAGCGCTGGTAGGGTCTGGATTTTACAAGAAACGGGGTAAGCCCTGTGCTTGCCCTGAATCTGTGGGGAAATACCACCGACAACACGACCAGCTCCATCCTTTCACCTCCTGCGCTGCGGGAAAAAGGGAAGTGACCCTGATTATCTGAAAATGCAAATGCTCCTCTTTGTTTTGAAGCAGTTGGGCTGCGGCTGCCCGGGCTCCTGCGATCCCCCGAGGCTGTGCCTACACGTGTGAATCGCTGCGGAAACATGGCAGGGCCGCGTCAATCTTGGCAGCGAGGAAGATGCAGTAAAATCGGATTAAACAGCCGGGAGAAGCACGGGAGGGACCGAGAGCCCCTGGCCAACCCTGTCCTGCCCAGCTCTGCTGGGCTGAGGTGCTGGGACAGCCTCAAGTTCAGAAGTGGGAGAAGCCAGAGGAGCTGCTGCATGTCTGGGTCAGGGTTTTCATGACACAGTTGGCTGTGAGCTCAAGTGATCAGAAAGGAATAAATTACCAGGAAAATCCAGTGATTCAGAGGGTGTTTGGTGATGGGCCAAGGCAGCTCGTGCTGGCTGATGATTTAACCCCTGCTGGGTTTGCATGGCTGAGTGCTCACGGGCAGGTTTAATGACAGCATCTTGCTCAGGTGACACCCACTGAATCTCTGCTTCCCTCATCCTGAACACTTGGCAGGGCTCAAGGCATCTCCTGGGGATGCACAGGGCAGGGAGAGGAGCTGGATGGAGTGTGGGGAGTCTCAACAGCTCTCCTGGGGTGGGAAACACCCCCAGCTCACACTAAAAAATCTCAACAGACATTTTTCCTTTTCCGAAAGTGGGAGATGGTGCTTTAAGAACGGAGTCTCCTTCCTGGAAGGATCTCTAATTCCTTGGCACTGCTGGCTGGCAGCTAGGAATATGAACAAACATCCCTTTCTGTGGCTGTCCTGCAAGGGGCCAGACATGGACAGAGCTGGGGATCAGAGAGGTACTGAGTATTCCTGCAGGCTGCAAACACCAGTCCTTGCCGGGGCCATCACGAGTGGCCAGGGAACAAAGGACCCTCGTGCAGAGTGGCAGGACAAGGCTTCTCTTTTCAAATGCTGAGAAATGGAAAAATGCCCCTGGATTAACCTTTGTCTACATTAAGGATGGGCTGGAGATCCACAAGGGATCCATTTTCAAGGCAACTTTAGACCAGTTTCCACCCCTTTAGTCAGTGACAGGAGAGTCAGACAGTGGCAGAAGGGGCCAGTGCCACCCTGGTGCTGCCCTGTCCCTCGGTGGGACCTGGGCCCTGCTCAGAACCTGCTCTGCAAAGGGCTGCAGGGAGAAGGTTTTGTTGTTTTTCTAAGTCAGGAAAAACGAATTTCTCCTGTTACTTCATTATTTCTAGGAGACTCCAGGCTGAATTCCATCCCCAGCTCCCACACTGACACTGAAGGGCAACGACCTTGAGGCAAAATCTTCACCAATCCATGCAAAGGGCAACCAGCAGCAAGCAGCCCTTCTCCCTCTGCCAGCGAGGTGCAGAGCCAGCACTTCCCATTCACTGGATGTCTAATGGACTTAAAGAAGGCCAAAAATTGGTTTAGTGCTGTCTTAAGGCACCTGGCCTAATATCATTACGTTTGGCCCAATCCAATAAGGAGTGTAAATCCTGGGATACTGAGCATCATTAACTGGGCCTGGCAGGGAGCCTGGCCCTGCACACACTGCTGAGAGCCAGGAGGGGGCTGCTGCCCCACATGGGACCCTCAGCTGGGTGTCAAACACTCCTCAGAACACTCAGAGCACGTTCTCACTCCATCACCTGGATAAAGGTGCTGCTAGTTTAAAATACAGAGTTTTAAGGCTTCTGCTGCTGCTCTCAGCTGTTCTCCCCATCTCCTGCTGCAGCCAGCAGAGGTTTAAATGTCTCCTTTTCAAACACATGCCAGCCATCTCCAGAGCAATACTTGGGGGAGGTGTGGAACAACAGTGCATGAAATAAGCAGCAGTTTATACTATTTGAAAAATGTTTTTCTGCTTCACCTCTAACAAAGTTGATTGCATTTTCCATTTCACCTCCTTCACGGCTTTTCTCTCTTCCTGAAGTGTTCTGTGACAGGGGAATTACCATGGCTTCCCATTTAAGAGGTGAAGGGAACAAGTGAGATAATCTAGGAACAAGTCTCTGACAGGCATCCTGTGACAGGGCACCTCGAGCAGCTGAGCTGGCAGGGCCTGCTGCAGCCACTGAGACCATCCTGCAAAGCCTGCATTTCAATAAATAAACACTCCTATCGAACATGGACACCTGGACCTCCTTCTGAAGGGCTTCCCTGCTTTTCAGGGTGTAACTGATGCTCCAAAAGCAGCTCCAAGCCCTTTCCAACGCTCCTGTGGGAGGGCAGAGGCAGCATCAGCCCCTGGCACGGGCACACCTGCAGCCCCAAGTGCCTGCCAAGGTCTTGGCAAAATGAAATGTTGTCAGTATCTGCAAAATGCATATGGCAAGATGAAAAAAACCAGTCCCTGAAAGCCAGCTCTCAGAAAGTTTCCTCCTGCCTCCCTCTTCTGAGCAGCTCCCTGCTCCAGCAGCCTCATGCCTCTATTGGGTCTTGGGCACAAGACAAACCACAGAGTAACAAACCTAAGAGATTTCAGTGTCAATATTTAATTTAATCACCCTGAAACTGGGCTATGACCACCACAGCGTAGGACAAAGCACACAGAGCTACCGTTTCCATGACCCTATTTGTTGTTTTTCAGATTTCACATCCTAAAACCAACCAGGCCGTGCTTAACCCGGTGCTGGGGTGTGACTGAACTTGTGTCTGGCTCGAGGACTCAATCCCATAAAAAGAACTGGCAGTGCCACAGCCTAAGCTCGTTCTTCACCAAAGAAATGCTGACTGCTGTTCTAGGAGCTAATGAATTTCATAGTCCGAGAAGCCCGAGATAACAACCCCTCCTTTTTCACCTCAGAGAGAAAGAGAGAGAAAGACAAAGAGAGCAGACAGAGAGCAAGTGCTGTGTAAGACACAAGTCCTGTCAGGCAGATTGTATTTGTCAGGATGCAAGTCCAGTGATTTACGTGGGGATGCTGGCAGGCATGCTCAGGCACCTCTGAACTGTGTCACTTACAGGCTGAACAGTACGATTATTAATTAATACCTACATTAATTAATAACAGAATTAACTGAACAGCTGGCAGTAATTTGACCTGGCTTTGTCACAGCAGCCATGCAAGTCAGGCTCTCTGACTGTGCAGTCACCACGAGCCCTGGGCATGCTCCCGTGCTGAGGGACACACATGCAGCTGCTGAGGGGCTGTGGCAGGGGCACAGGGACAGTGGGAGGCACCTGGGCCTGCTCTGGGTGTGCACACTCTGAGCTCAGAACATCTGGCCAGGAGAGCTCTCAGAGAACATCTCAGGAGACAACGGAAGAAATCGGTAGAGAGGAGAAGACTGATGACAATGGAGAGACACAGCAAACCAAGGAGTTCACAGCTGGCCTGGCAAACCACTCCTGGACCAGCAAAGCCAGTAGACAACACACAGGTGAGGCAGAAAGCAAAGAGCTCCTTCAAATTCTGCAAAACACACCCCCCCCCCCCCCCCCAAAACACCTGCACAGAGTGGGGACCAACCTGCCTGCCCCTGACCTGAGCTGAGCCTCGAGGAGCTCTCTCCAAACCCACTCGTGCTATGGAACTTTGGTAACGAATCAATACATCCACGACTGTGTGAAGCTTTGGAGAACTTGAGAAATGACCTGTCTGACCTTCCCTCTGTGTTGAGTTATTTCCAAACCTGTAGCTGCTGCAAGAGTTATTGCGAGAGAGAATTAACGCTGCTTGGACCAGTGGAGGCTCAGCCTAACACCAGGCACGGCATTGATCAGCTGATCATTGATCATTGATCAGCTGGCTGCAGCCTGCCTGGCTGGGGAAATGAATCTGACATTCCAGAGGTACAATGTCTTTACTAAAATACTTTATTTCCTAGAGTTGATGCTACTGTGCTGTCTTTTAAAAAATTACAGGCAGCCCCAGGAAACAAGAGTGTCCCTTTCCAGCAGCAGGAAAGGGATACTCCCTCCCCAGTTCCAGCATTTCAGCAATTTTTTTTTCTTTTTTTTTTTGTTTTTTTTTGCTAATGGGAGACTTTGGGAATTAGCAGAACCTCGACACACCTCCGCACTCACTCCCATTTCAGCCTGAGATAAGCAACTGAGATAGATTTCTGCCCCCAGGGACAGCTTCTGGACATCAGACTGCAGACACGAGATCAAATTCATCTCTGGCGCAGCTCCACTGGCTTTCAACCACCTTCGACCAGAGATTAATTTGGCCCACAGATACATTAAGAAAAGATACAAAGCACAAACGGTATTTGATATAAAAAGAGAAGGGAGGGGGAAGTTGAGGGGATGCTGGATCCTAACCCAGCAGGATTCAGCCCAGCCCGCTCCACCCTCACATCACCAGGCACAGAGCGTGTTGCCGGTTACCTTTTTGCTTACTGACTTTCTTTACTGTCATTGCCGCTTGCCGCTTTTGATTCTCAGAAATTTCAAAGCCTGGAAAAGGGAACACGGCAAACACAATTCAGAAGGTTGCTCACAAAGCTTTGCTTCCTCTCAGGGAAAGGGGGGGATGCTCTGCACTGTTTGCAAACATGGAATGCTCTGGGTGTGTGTGTGGGCAGGGATTCTACAGAAAAGCAGCTCCTCCTTGGCTCCTCTCTAATCTCACTTGTGCAGGGCTTGGATGAAAAGTAAGATTAGACCCGTTTGTATTTATGCAGTGTCATAAATATGGCCCAGTGCTTTAGAGCTGAGCAACAAACTGAGCCTGGACTGACACTGGCCACAGTCAATTTAAGGGCTGGTGCAAGGGATGGGCTCTCACTGACTTTGCTGCCTCCCCTCTGCGTGAGACATCCTTAACCCGAGCAGAAGGATGCAGCCAGGAGACCCTGAGGGCAGGTGGCCAAAGACTTCCCTCTCCCACACACCCACGGAGGTCCAGGCTTGAAGCTACGGGCAGAATTTGTTTATTGAGGGCCAAAAGGAACAGTAACTGAGCTGGAAAGAGACCTATTTGTGACCAGGAGAGCAACCAAGGACATTTCAACAAGGCTGAGCTGTAGTTCTACCACAAAGAAAATGTGGGCTCCTCCACCCATTGGGGCTAAATTAAACACTACCAACAACCTCCTTTCAGATTCATTTCCACATTCCTCACCTATCTTTTCATCTTCTTTTACCATCTTCCTTTCTTCTCTGAAAGCTCTAAGCCACCGTAACTTCTCCTCCAGTTTCTTGGCAAAGAACAAGTGCATTTCCTCAGTCTCCTTGTTATGCAGTTTGAAGGCATTCTTCATGCTGACATTGAAGTCATCATCTCTCCCATCTTCTATATCCACCACTTCATATTTATCCATGTCTATGCGCCCTTTGTAATACAGGATGTCCCTCCGGATCAGATCCTACACAGGGAAAAGGAGACACGGTTCAAGGTGAGACCTCACGGAGCCTGAGCTCAGCAGGGAATTCCTGGAGAGCTGAGGAAGAGAAAGGAGTGATGGTGAAACCTGGTCAGGTCCTTCAGTTCCTGGAGAGATGAGGAAAAGAAAGAAGGAATGGTGAAACCTGGTCAGGTCCTTCAGTACCTGAAGAAATGAGGAAGAGAAAGAAGGAATGGTGAAACCTGGTCAGGTCCTTCAGTTCCTGGGAGAAATGAGGAAGAGAAAGAAGGAATGGTGAAACCTGGTCAGATCCTTCAGTTCCTGGAGAGATGAGGAAAAGAAAGAAGGAATGATGAAACCTGGTCAGATCCTCCAGTTCCTGGGAGAGCTGAGAACAGAGAAATGATGGTGAAACCTGGTCAGATCCTTCCAGCCTCCCCTGCTGTGAACGTCTCCTGCTGGCCAAACAGGGCAGCCATGGGCAGAGAGGAACCAAACACACATCCCTGAGCTGCAAAATTCGGTTTGTGGGCACAGAGATGTCTCAGAGCAGGTGAGGTGTGCCAGCATCTCCACACAGGAGGTTCTGCTCCCCAGGCTGAGCACTGTCAGGCCCAGGCTGCTGCCCTGGGGTCCCTGTGGGGCTGAGCAGGCTGGGCACAAGCCCCAGCCTGGGGTCATCACTGGTCTGGCAGCACAGGATGCCCAGTGCAGCTCTGCCTCCCACTCCCATTCCCACTCCCAGGGATCTCTGGTCTCTGCCCCTTCTTCTTGGGGCCCATGTCCCACTCACACTCAGCTCTCTGCTGAGAAACCACCCTGATTCTCAGCTCAGAGCACTCCTGACCCACCTCTGTCTCATTCCACCTGGGGTTTAACCTCTGGATCCAGCTTGTTTTTCTCCCCTTGATATTCGTAACCTTTTCAACCAAACCTGTTCATGCTCACCTCCCTTCTCAGTGGGTTATTTCCTGCTGTTCAGCTCATTTCTCTGCGTTGGGAAGGGCAAAGTGAATTCCCCACTGGCCCCACATCTCTGTGCCTGTTATCTCAGATAACACAAGATGATCATCAGAAAACAGAATTTTAATTCCCTAGTCATGGCCACACAAGGTGATTCAATAGATTTAAAACCAAATTCAGCAACACACAATCAAGATTTCCTTCCTCTAACCACTCTCAAAAGCAATGTTTAGGTGTATTAAATCAATTTAACCTAAATACCTTTGGATTTTTCAGAGTGCCCTAAAGATAAATGCTATGTCACAGGATTCATTTAAGAGGAAAAATGAAGGCAAGGCACAGCACTTATGTATTGAAATAATATTTAGCAGGGAGGCTTTTTCAAGGTAAGCAGGAGGTATTATTTTAAACAAATTAATCTTGGAAAATAAACTCTACATCATAATGATTTAGCAAACTTGCTCACGGATCTGCCAGACAGTGTGAACTATCACAAGCCTGGCCAGAAGCTCATGGGCTTTAAATCCTGACTCCTTCCTCTGGAATGCTCTGGGCAGCAGGGGAATAACTCCATTAACAAATATCTCATACAAAAACCTTCCTCTGGTGTAGGCTTGAAATAGTGATGCTGTCCAAAACATAAGAAAAAAGGTATTTCAGGCTGAACAGGCAACAAGAAACCTTTTCAGTTTTGTCCTAACGAAGGAAATTGCTTCTTTCCCTTGGTGCTGGGGAAAGGCAGAGGAGCCACACGGAGCCTGATCAGTCAAGTCAGTACCACACAGGGCACTGAAGGGGAGTCTGGGGCTTGTTCTTGGAGAGAACATTGATCTCCACCACGTTCTCCCCCAAACCTGACACCGACTCTCACAGGGACAGGGGTGTGCTCCTTAAATCATCTGCACAGCAGCCGCTCCCCTTCCCCCTGCTGCTTGCAACGCCCACAACCAACCCCATCAGACCACGCTCCTGGGAGGATGGATCCAATGGAGCTTTGCAGGCAATCTTCATGGTCGTGGAGAGATTTGTTCCTCAGGGGACTGCAAGGATCAATAATCACAAGCTCTGAAAATCCCAGGCTCTGTGCACTGCCTCTTTCCTCACACACACTAAACACATTTTCCCACTCTTATCTCTTTGTTTTTGATTCAGAAAACACTATGAGCTATTTTTAATAGCTACTGCCAAGTGAATGCTTTACCAGCTCTGTGCTTCCATGGCTTTGGATGTGCCAGACTGAGCTGCCCCACACACTTCCCTTCCCGGGATGCAGCAGGAGCTGCCGCTGGCTCCGGCGAGGCTCTGAGGCTCCTGAGCTGCTGAGTACTGGATGTGAAGATAAAGGTGTTGCCCAGGAGTGACTGAAGGAGCAGAGAGGAGATAAGGGAATCCTGCAAGTGCCTCTGGAGATCAAATGGCCCCACAGGTAATTGCTGGTGAAATGCAGGAGTGGGGAAGCAGCAGCTCAGCTGCAGAGGAGGAAACGCCGCGGTTTGGCCTCGAGCTGAGCACGGGAAAGAGAACAGCACAAAGCTCCTGTCTGCCACTTCCCTGCCATCTGGAGAAGGAAATTCAGTAACCACTCTAGAAGAAATGGATCATCTTTTCTCCCAGTGCTTTCCTTCACAAGAAGGGCCATTCCTCACTTGCTGGCCATGAACTCCACACTGGCACCTTGAATTTGTAAGAGACCCTTTATTCCCCCCCAGAGTGGCAGAGCACACAAACATCTCAGGGGGAGCACGTGCCTGGACAGGGAGGACTTTGTCCACACCTGGTTCCAGAAAGTTCAGACCACAGAGCAGATTAACAACTGTAACTGGATAATTTCACTTGTAATGGGCTCAGCATTTCCTATTATCATCCTCCCTCCTTCTTGCCAACACACAGTGAGTGGATATTATTTCCCAACCGACTCAATTTTAACACCCATAATATGGGAAGCATAATAATTATTTGATCTGTGGATATTTTATCGCAGCTTTTGAAGAATAACAGACACCACTTAGCTCCTTAGTGAAGCATAGCCCTCTTCAAATGCCTGGCACTGTAATTGAGCTCAATAAAATGCAGGTATTCATCTGGCCTACAGGAGAGACAGCAAACAAGGCCAAACCCTTGTTTTAAGGAGCTTTTTATGCACGTGGACAAGAGGATAGAAATTGAGAGAGCACAGAGGCCACAAAGTGATGCTGCTTGTGTGCTCTCTGCCAGTGCTCAGGCGTGAGCCTGCTGATCCTCACTTTGTCCAGCACTGTTCCAGCCCTTCTCCCAGTGGAGTCAAAGCAAACATGAGGTGAAGGAAAGCAGCTGTGAGGCTGAGGAGGGAAATGGATCATCCCACCAGCCTGGTGTGAGTACAGCATGGCAGGAGGACGAAGCAGATCCGTGCACAGAAGTGGAGGTCTGTGTGCTGTGGAAGCAGCCACGCTGCCAGGAGGAGCTCCAGCTTTGTGGGGGACAGGGGAATGGCACCTGCTGCTCCTGCTCCTGGTTATCCCAGGGATAAAGAAAAGAATTAGGAAGAAAGTATTAGCCTGTAGGATATAGCTTTGTTCACATGCTGGCTCTGCTCGTTTGGAAATGTTTATTATCCTGCCCGTGGCTCAGCCAGGGTGACCAGTGGCTGCTTTGCACTGGCCAGTTCTGAATGTCACACAGATTATTTCTTGTAGTCAAATCAGGCAAGAGCAAGAAAATATAAAAATAAAACCCCAAAAAAGACTCTCAAAACCTTATCAGTGCGGAAAGGCCAGAGAAATGGAGCTGTTTAATCTAGGAAGGCCACAACTAAAAAGGAATGTGCTGTTGGTATTGCAGTATGGGAAAGCTGCTCCTCTTCTAAGGAGGCTGGTGATCAATTAGTCCCCATTTTGATTGTGCCCTGGCTTAATTTACCACAAGGGAGAACAGGACTAGAATCTTGGGAAAAAAAATGTTTCTATCTAGAAGAGTAGTTAAACCCAAGAACAGACAAAACAGGGAAGTCTTGGGACGGCATTCCTGGGGGATTTTCAAAAGAAGGTTAGACAAACATCCATCAGAGATGATCTGAGTGTGCTCAATCCTGCCAAGGGAATAGCTCATCTCCCGGGGTCCTTCCCAGCTGGATGGTGTGTGAGGGGAGGTGGCAGCTGGAGCAGGGATGGGAGCAGGTAGCAGGATGAGCAGCACCCTGGGGCGGGGTGGGAATGGGAGGCAGCAGAGCAGCAGCAGCACAGACCTGCAGCCTCTGCACAGCATCCAGCCTGCCCGCCTGGCTCGGGAGGAAATTGATGCATCTGGGTCATTTGCACTTATTTGTCTAAATATGATCTTTTTTTACCCTACAGCTCCTATGATTTCCTTTTCTTCCCCTCGCTGAGGTTAATTAAGCTCTTCTGAATAATGCTCTGCAGTCTGTTCACGTAATCTGTACTAAGGACTCACAAGGAAAAGATGAAGCCCAGAAAAGTGGTTTGATGGGAGCACAAAGCCAAGTTCTGACATGTTACATAAGCCCCCCACAGCTCTGCTCCCCGGCTGCTGTGCTGGGCTCTGCGGCCACGCTCGGGGCTGGCCCTGCCTGGGGACCTGCCCGGGCCACCCCCTCTGCTCCCACCCCCCACCTCTGCCCCCTCTTGGAAGGGGGAAGGTGACTTTATGTAACTGTGCTTGGAAGGAAAAAAAAAAACCAAAATCTTTGTGACCATGCTAAGGAAAGCAAAGCTGAGCTTTGTGGGAAAAGCTGGGCTCCCACGGTGAATTGTGCTCCTGCTGTGGTGGATCCAGACACCTGCAGGAAAGACTGCACCTGGAAATCCCTCTGCTCAGCAGCTCTCTGACTCCTCCTTGCCCTCAGTCCTGCTTCTCCTGCTCTCTGGTTTTAATCTCTTAACTTCTTTTCTGCCCCGGTATTCCAGACCACAGCTCCTTGTGCCTGGCACTGCCTGTGGGAGAGGAAAAGAGTCAAACTCCCCCGAGACACTTAAGGGGGAAAACAACAACCACAGGGAGGGCAGTCTGCAGCCACCAGTGCACAACAGCACCACAACCAGAAGCCATTCGAGGGTCTCAGCAGCACGGGGCACCCGAGGAGGAAATGAGGACCTGGCCTGCTCCCAGACCTTCATCCCACACGTTCCAGGAGTTTCATATTCCTCCCCTTAACTCCTGAGGGGTGGCGTGCAGGGGTGGACGGGTTGGTTTTCAGCAGGGGTTTGGATTCAGGACGGTGCCTTTTTTCGGGAGCTCTGTGCTCGGTCACACCCGGCTTTTCTCATGCGTAAAACAAATCACCCGTGAAACACAAATGGAGCAAGAGCCATTTCCAGCCGTGAGTCATTAGATCCCTCTCTGGAGCTGACAGGACAGGAGATGCCAGCCACAGAATAATCCATTCCAGGTTCCTCCCTGCAGATGTAGGTTATTGGTGCTCCCGTTTATCAAACCCTGCGCATTCCAGTGGCAAAGGAATTTCTCAATGACTCGGGGAAGAATTAATTACGTGCTCTGAGGGCGTGGATGCAGCACAGGAGCTCCTGGGGCTCCAGGTGAGATTTGTCCCTCAGCCCTTCCCCACCTCTACCACGGGCTAATGACATTTGTTTGTTGTACAGATCAAGGGGGAGCTGTGAGTAATCGGTGAGAGACAAACTGGAGGGCTCTGGTGGTGGTGGATCTCTGACAGCTCAAAGCTGTGTGGCAACAGCTCAGCTTTGGGAGCTTTGGGAGCTTTGGGAACAGGGCTGGCACAGCCAAGGGGGGCAGGGGACACCTGTGGGCAGCACAGCTCAGCCCCTCCAGCCCTGAGAGGCACAGGGAGGAGGAGGAACAGGCAACAGGGGGCTCCTCCAGTGGGGACCATCACCCCATCCCCATCAGCTTTACAGAACATCAGCAGTGCCCTGGAGGCACCAGGGACACCCCTGTGCTGGGGGCATCAGGGAGGGCACTGCCCTGCTCTGCCCTGGGCTGGGGCAGTTTTGGGCACAACAGTAGAACACAGACTTTCACTGGAGAGCATCCAAAGGAGGCCACGAGGATGGGGAAGGCTCTGGATGGGCCTTTTGAGGAGGGGCTGAGGGCACTTGGTTTGTTCAGCTGGAGGACACTGAGGGGAGACCTCGCTGAGGTCTCTGACATCTTCCCAAGGGGCAGCAGAGAGGCAGCTCTGATCTCTTCACTTGTGAGCAGGGGCAGGAGCCAGGGAAGGGCTGGAGCTTCAGGTTGGATTTCAGGGAAAGGTTCTGCCCCCAGAGGGTGCTGGGCACTGCCCAGGCTCCCCAGGGAATGGGCACAGCCCCGAGGCTGCCAGAGCTCCGGGAGGGTTTGGACAATCAGGGTGGGGTTGTTGAGGGGCCTGTGCAGGGATGAGAAGCAGCAATCCCTGCACACCAGCCCAGCAGAGATGAAGGGTTCCCCAGGTTCCAGGGGAGAGCTGCCAGCCAGGGATGAGCTGGACACCGACCCAGCCACGGCAAGTCCTGTCCTTGGGAACAGCTGGGGCTGGAATTAGGAGAAGATTAAGCCAGGGTTCCCAATAACTGCACCCAAACACCAGCTGATGATTTGGGAAAGGCAGAGGTTTGCAAGAGGCTGAGTTGCCTTTTGCACTGAGGTGTGGGTGGGTCTCAGAGCCCTCCCTGTGATTTCCCACTGGCCTGGGCACTGACTGCAGAGCAGAGGAGCAGAGTTTTCCAGTGTACTCCTGAAATCTGTCCTGATTTTCCTGCTTGCTGCTCTCTCTCCCCGCTCTGCCCAGGCTGCCATGAGCAATGAGAGCATGGCACGCTGCCACTGCCGTGTCTCTGAGTATCTTTAGTCAGGAGGGCTTTCAACCTCCTCTGACTTTTTAAAAAAAGATTCCAAGCCTGCATTTTTAAAGTCCAATTTACCTGAAAGAGACCCTGTGACGAAAGCAGCCCGGCCTGCTTCTCGTGAACACCAAGGGGACAGTTCTCTGTAGCATCTGTACATTTAATTTAACCCTGCTGTGGGCTGTGTTCAGGTGGGACAGTGACAGTGACAGTGGGCAGAGCTCAGTGCAGCACCACGCTGGGCCTCTCCTCGGTCCAAACGAGACCCTAAAGCTCAATGAACCCCTTGGAGTGGTTTTGTCCCAAATATTCTCGATGTAATAAAATAAATCTAAGCCCTTCTAGGTGTTTGGATGCCAGAGCCTGTGAGCTTTGCTCTGAGCCCTCGGACACTCAGCTGGGACTGAGCTGGAGTTCAGGAGCGGGGATCTGCTCAGCCCTGCCTGGAAAGAGCTGAGGGATGGATCCCATCAGGGACAGGGGGATGGATGTAACACCACCTCCCCAAAGCCCCCTCAGCCATTCTCTTCCCACCCCAAACTCGCCAGGAGCATCCCCATGGGAGCCGAGACGCTTTCAGTTTGTGTAACTCCTCCTGCACAAGGACAGCTGTGCCAGGGAGGTGGGCACATCCCTGCCAAGCTCTTCAGCACTGTCTGGCTCCCAGGTTCGGGAAGAGACGTTTGATTCCTCATCCTCGGCAGCTCCAGGGAGCTGCAGCGTGGGATCCCAGAGGGGGAGGACGGGAGCTGCGAGAGTTTGTGAGGAAATGCAACTTTCAGGGAGCAGATCCAGGGGAACACCAGTGGCACTCAGGGGAACACCAGGCCTGACCCAAAACGTGGCACTTTGGGCAGATCTGTGTTACTGGGAGAAAAAGAGAAGAGCAGGGAAGTGCTGCTGAAGCCAAGCACTGTTCCTGGTGGGTCAAAAACCCACTTAAAGTAATAAGAACTGTCCCAGGGCTGCTCTGTGTTTGCAAACAAGATTTTTGGCTGGTCCCACAGGCCCCCTTTAGCTTGTAATAAAGGCAGGGCCCTTGTTTGGGTGCAGAGGTTACCTCGGTGTTTCCAACAGAACCTCCATGGGGACGAGACCTTCTTCCACTGAAAGGACTCAGAAATGTCTCTTTTATCTTCCCATTTGGAAACCTGGCCTGCAGTGGAGTCTGACAGGATTATTTTATTTACTCCATCTCCTGTAGCAGGGCTATTTCTGGCTGGCTGGCTGGCTAGTGCTATTAAACTGGTCTCATTTTGCTTCTCATCCAACCTGCTTTGCTCGGGCAGCTCAAGGGAACGCAGCAGCAGCAATAAACCACAACAAGCTGGAGCTGGCAGTGCCTCCTGATTACAAGAGACACGTAAAAAGCACAAATGAAAACTCAATGTGCTTCATGCAGTCACCGATCTCCCTGTGCTGTCAGAAAACGCTAAACACGGGGCCCCGCCAAGGATTGCTCAGCTATTGCTGAAAGAAAAGGGGAATTCAGAGCAGGAACTCTTGTTAACCCTTCCTACTTCACACTGGCATTCCCAGCCCCGTGCCACAGTGCCCTGGAGCCCGCTGGGGGAATTCAAATGATTAGCCAGAACAGAAAAAAGCAGATCCTCATCTGCTGAGAACCTCGAGCAGCCCCAGAGTGATCATAATTCACGCTGCAGTGTCACCGGCTTGGATGTTAAGGACCACGATTTGCAAATCTAAAGCATCTCCGTGTCAAACTCTCTCAGCCTCAGGGTGATAAGGAAAGTGGACCCTGTGCCTTTAAGGCAACATCTTTGATTGTTACCATCAGCCAAAATTGCCTTCCTTTGTTGGTAATTACGGCCAGCATCCCAGAATAGGCATTTTTCTCCCCATTATACACATATGGCAAGGCACACTGAGGCACTGCTTGCTTCCTGCCCAGCCTGTTCCCTTCTGTGCCTTCCCAAAAGGCAGCTCTGCCTCAGGGTATCCAACCAACTCTTTGGAAGAGGCACCACTTTGTCCTGTGCTTCAGGAAACGTGGGCAGAAATTCACTGGGAGAGTTTGACATCAGTGCAGAAGCTGGAAGTTACCTGGCTTTGCAAGGAAAGCCTGGATGCTGAGCTCTGCCAGTGGCTCTGGATCAGGAGCTGCAGCACCCAAAGTGGTGTTTGAGCATTCAGTGTGCTGAACCCTGGAATGGTTGGCAAGGCCATTGCACCTGACCCAACTCCTCACCCCTCCCAGCACCAGGAAATCACTCAGTGCTGGTGGCAGGAAGTGACCACTGCTGTCTCTGGTGGCAAAATTTAAGCCAAAGAGATTTATCTGCAAAGCCTGGAAACTATTTTTGAGAAAATGATGCCACACAAGTTTACAAGCTGTTTGTCAGCAGGGAGAGGTGCCTGCTATGGTGTCAGCCCTTGAAACCTTAGTGCAGCTTTCCTGCTTGGGAGAGAGATTTCAATACTCCCACAGTGGGGGAAAGAACATCTGCCAGCCCTGGGTAATCACTCCTCTTGCCAACCCAGGCCTCTGTCTGAAAACAACGTGGCCATGGAAATGTGTTCAGGGATTCCCAGTGTTGCAGGTGTGAAAAGCAGGTGACAACCAGGTGGTAATGACAGGAACAATCACCCTGAGAGTTGTTCCCCCTCACAGAAATGCCCTGGCCAGGTGTCCAACATAAAAAGGTGTTTTCCATGCAGGCACCTCTTGTGCAGCACCTCCACATCCCCCAAAATGCAGAAGGGAGGAGGACAGTGTCACACTGTCACTGTCTGCACATCGTGCTGATGGCCAAGGAAACCCCAGCCCTGATTTTCCCCGAGTCAAGGGAATGCTCAGCACCTCTCTGGAGCAGACCCAGTGCAAACCAGACTGGATGCTGCCTTCTGAATTGGAAATTCGGGGTCACGATCAAAGAGGAGGAGGTCAGGATTAAGCAGGACACCAGCTGGGCACCTGCAGCCTCATTCCAGCTCTGCCTGCTGCCCTGGGGCTGCTCCTGTGCAGGGCATGGAGGGGAAGGCACAGCAACGAGGAGGGGAAAAACAAGCACAGGCATTGCAGGAGGCAGAATTTCAGTCAACCATGACTCAGGAGATGAAAGTGCCACCCACTGCAGTGCCCGGGCCGCGGAGGGGGCAGTGATGCTGCGCTGAGTCAGGAGCCACCCACGTCCCCACCCACAGGGCCTCCTCGGAGGGTGCCAGGCTCAGCCTGTCCTGAGCCCCAGGGCTGGGACAGGAACACAGCCCTGTGCTGTGCCAGGGACCCCCCTGCACAGTTCTGTGTGACAGCAAACCCTGAGCTGTCCCACCCAGGACTGGTGTCCCTTTGTGTCACCCAGGCAGTGAGCTGGGATCACCTCAGTGGGACACGGGGGCACAAGAGCTGCTGCTGGACACAGCTTCTCTGGGTCACACCACAGCACAGCAGCAGCAGCATCCTGCACTGCCCTCCCACCTTCTCCATGCGTTCCAGAGCAGGGAGGGGCCCCTGTGAAACCCAGCACGGCACAGACAGGAGGATGAGGCTTAAAAAGCCTCTCCCCAGGCGCCAGCACAGACACCCAGCCCAGCCTGGCTGCTGCTCATCACCATCTCAATGCAGCAACCGGGCTGTCAGCCCCAGTGCCAGGTTTTGTAGTTAGTAGAGGAATTGCAGGGCTATCTAATCCCAGATCATACACTGCAGCCAAAACCTAAAACGAGAAGGGAGGCAACGAGCCAAACCAGGGGCACATGAGAGAAAGGCATGAAAGGAGCAAGTGGAGGCTGGATTTGCACAAAAAGCCCTCCATCACAGTGTGCTGCCCTTCCTCAGGGCTCTCCACATCCTCTTCTGCACGTGCAGCCAACAGCCACCGTGCCCTAAAAACCACTTTGGGCTGGCAGGGCTGCCCACAGCACGCCCTTAGCTGTGTCCTTACCTTCTTGCAGAGAACCATCTGGTGATCAAAGAGAAAGAAAACTCGCTGCTGGTTCCGTCCATAAGGCTGGTAAATCCAGGACATCTCTCCCGTGTAGATCAGCTCCGAGCTGCGGTCCAAGATGTCGTCTCCCTGGAAGGCACAGGGAACGAGGCTGAGGCAACTGCACTGCACAAGTTTGTCTTTGCACAAGGGGAGAAGCTGCAACTCAGTGAGATTTCGACCCTTCTGCAGCTGTCAGAGCCACCCCACCTGATTTCAGAGCAGAAACTGGGATTGGGGGATAATTCTGAAGGAAAGGGGAGTAACTGAAGGAAGTGTGGATGGCTGAAGCAGTGTCACTATGGCTCACGTTGGGATGGGAAAAGAGCTGCCCCAGCCACTGTCCCCTCTCCCCACTGCCCTCTCTGGGTACCCCAAGACCCGTGGATCTTGCTGCAGGTGCTGGTGGCATCAGGAAAACAAAGCCCATTCTCGCTGCCCCAGGAGGCACTTTGAATTCAGGGCACCAAATTCCCTGCACGCCCTCCCTTTAAAGCAGCATCCCCAAAGCACTTCCCCTGCTGAAATCTCCAGCCAGCTACGAAAGCCTGGGACACTCTGGGATATCAGTTCCCTGCCTCTGAGGCTGCCAGAACTCAGCCCTCTGGATTGCTGCCTCTCTTCCCACTCACCCAGGCACTGCCAGTCCCTTCTGCCACAGCTCATTAGAGCTCCCCAGCTCCAAAATCCTGTCAGGACCACCCCAGCTCCCATGGCAGCCCTGGCCACCCCCTCCTGGGCTGGCCAGGCCTCCCTGCTGGCTGCCAGTGCCCTCACCCTTCCCTGCCTCTGGCAAATGCTTGTTTTCCTCTCCTGAGTTTTTTTTTAAGGATTCATGAGCAGATGGTCTTGAAAACACAGTGCTCTCTCTCTCCCACTCTCTGAGAGAACAAATGCAGTCACCCTCCACTAATTGGAATGAGCTGGACTTTTTAAAAAGTTAATTAAAACCTATTTATTAAAAATGGGTGAATTCACCACCACCTGCCCTGTGGGCATCTCGGCGCAGCACTGAGGAAGGAGGAGGGATGGCTCCAGCTGAAAGGTGAGGAGCAGGATTCAGGGATTATTCAGGGATTCAGGAGCAGCATTCAGGGATTCAGGAGCAGGATTCAGGAGCAAGTCAGAGAAGAGCTTTTTTTTTTTTTTTTTTTCCCTTTTTGGCTGTGAACTACTGCAGTTCTGGCTTTGATGCCAAGCTGGAACCGATTTCTGGGACGACAGAATCCCAAAAATCCCAGCAAACAGCTTGTAAAGGTTCAGCCAGCCGTGGGGGGCACGGAGCTAGACACACACTTCTGGTGCTGCTCACGACTGCAGGTGCCAAGGCAGCTGAGAGGGTCCCCCCTCCCAGACCTGACTCCGTGGTGAGGATTTCAAGCTGCTGCTCAGGTGAATGTGTAATTAACCTCTCAGCATTGATTGGGAGCGAGCACCGTGTCCCTGGGCCCCGTGACAGCAGCAGCTTCATTAAGTCACTGCATCACCAAGCTGCAGCACAGGCTCCCCAGTGGCCTCAGCCAGGGCTTCATCCACCTCCCTGCCTCACCTGTGAGCCTGGGCTGGCCTGGGGGGCAACTCACAAGGAGGGAAATGGGATGGGGAATGGGATGGGGAATGGGCTGTGACCCCACAGTGCTCAGCAGGGCCCCACTTCAACCTGGCCAGAGCCCTGGGTCCGTGTGCTGCTGCCACAGCTCAGGGGGACACCAGCCCTAGAACCAGAAACCTCTGAAGAAAACACAGCAGCTCCAGAAATTGTGAGCTTTCCTGGCTGAACACGAACTCCTATGGAGAAGCTTCCCACAAACCTATGGACAGGAGATTTAGGAGAGGGGGCGAGCTTAGGAGAGGATGGCTGCTAAAAATAGAAAGCCAGCTTTGTCTTTTACTCCTGTGGTAGCATCTGAAGCCTGAGGACACACAGAGGGCTCTGTAAACACTTCTACTTGATTAGCTGAATCCAAACTGTGTAGTCCCTGCAAGCAACATAACCCAAAACCATCCAGATCCGAAATGATGGGATTTGTATTGCATTCCTTATGTGGGGGAAACAATTTCTATATGCAGCCTATAAGCCAGAAATAGCTCATTTCCCACTTGGGGTGAGCAAACTGGGAAATACAGACTGGCCAAGGGCAGCGTGGCCAGGCTCCTGCCCTGCTCCTCCAGCCTGGGCTGCTGTGCCAATTCCCACAAAGAACCCCTGAACTTCCAGAGGTTTTTCCTGTCCTCTGAACAGCACAGATTGTCTCCTCCTGGTCCCCACGGAGGGGCTCGGGGGGCAGTTCCAGGCTGGGGGGCAAGGAGGGACATTGGCTCCCCCTGCACACCTCGATCCGTGCTCCAGGCAAACTCCCCCAGATGTCTCTCCCAGTCCCACGCCTCCCAATCTGTACAGAACTAGGGAAAAAAAACTTCCTTTCTCTCCTTTTTTCCCAACTCCTACAGAGGCTGGATCATCTGTATCCTTCTGCAAGTTAAAGAGAAACCCTGCTAGAAAAGGAAGAGGCTGAACTTCCAGTTGCTCTGAAGCAGCAGACATTCAGCAGAGCTCAGCAACCAAGAGAAGCCCTGATGCCTTTTCCAACCTGAATATTCTCCTGTAAGCCTCCAACAAAACCCTTCAGCCCTCCCCAGCTGCACCCAGGGCCTTCAGTGCCCATCCTGCTGCACCCAAAGGGCAGCCCAGGGCACACTGACTCCTCTCCACACCATCCCAGCCCTTTGTGGGCAGTAGTGGGAGCAGGAGGTCACCCACACCCAGGCTGCTGGGAGCTCCCTGGAGCCCTGCAGGGACACCCAGAGTCCCCAGGCCACTCCTGACTGTGACAGCACAGGGTCAGCTCTGCTGCTGCCTGGGGAAGATGCAGCTCCCCAGTTGTGCTGCAGTGACCCCCAGCTCTGGAATGGGCAGCTGGGAGGAGGTTTAGGAGTGTCATGGCATTAATGCTGTTGGGAGCACCAGAAATCAGGGAAGGGCTTGGCACTGAGAGCTGCTCCCCCTCCCAGGAGCTGGAGACTTCCCCAGCTCGGGAATGCTCCCAGCCCAAGGGACTGCTCCCCTGCACCCCAGCCCAGCCTGGCACAGCCTCTGCTGTCCCTGCTGGGCACCACGAGGGGGGATTTTGTGCCTTTCCCAGCTCCCAGGGAGCCAGCAGGGCTCTCCTGTGCCTGACACCGCTGTTCTGCAATTAGAGACTGACAGGCTGATTAGCACCCGGGGCTATGCTGAGATCACAAAAAGGAATGAGGAATGCCAGCGAAATGTCCTTTTCAACAGGATCTGCTTTGGTACCTTCTGTTGCTGGGGGTGGGGGAGGAGAAAGAAAAAAGGAAGAAGAGAAAAAAAAAAGGCTCCGTTTCAGTCCCTGCCATGGTGTTTTTTTTCCCAGGAGGATCGTCAGGCTGTCCTCACTTTGCAGCTTCCTTTCATGGCCCGCTTGGACTCACTAAGGCACTATCAGGCTGAGGCCAGTGGTTACAGATTACATAATTAAGGGCAGCAAGTCTTGATTTAAAGGACCCGTAAATAACAGGAATGAGAAGAAATATGAAAGGACAATGCTCATTATATTTCTTAAAATTATGTATTTCTCCCTTCATGGAAATTCAGTACTCCTGGAAGCTGCTATAGTGGCACCCCATGGGAATCTCTGGTAGAAATATCTAAATATCTACACAAACCAAAGGAATCTGTTTAAATAGCAAGTTCAAACCCATCCAGGCTGATGAGCAAGGCTCTGTCCCGTGCCAAACATCCCACTGTTGGATCAGGGACCTCCCAGAGAATGGGAGCCACCCTCACCTCCCTCCTGTGAGAAAAAGAACTGGGCTGAAAGGGAGGAAAGTGCTGCTGGAGGGCGGGAGAGGGAGCCTGAGCTGCTGCAGTGATTGCTGCACCGTTTTGTTTTGAAGTGGTTCAAGAGCTGTGTGAAAAGGCACAAAATGGAGCAATTCCAGGTGTGCTGAGGCACAGACCTGTTCTCCATCCCCACATCATCCACGCAGGGCACTTGGGGAGCCTGTGCTGGGTCGTGCCCATGGAAACTGAGCCCAGATCCTGCCCAGAGCAGAGCTGGGCACGGTGGCACAGGCGGCACAGGATCCATGTGGGAGCAGCAGAGAGGGAACAGGAGCTGGGGGGAAGGCAGGGAGGCACCTCAGAGCTGTGTAAACCACACTGGGGCTGGCAAGGACTTGGAAACCACGATGGGCTTTGTGGAAATCTCCTTCTAATCCTGCCCTGTGGGCATAGGGAGCTGTTCCCACCTGTGGAGCTTGTGATGGGTACCCTTCCTTTCGGAGCAGGGCAAATGAGCAGAGGAGGCTGCTGCACTGCTGAAGTTCTTTATTCCATAATCTCATCGTTTTCTGAAGGCAGAGTTTAAAGGGGATACATGATAAGGGCAAGCAGTAACAGCAGCAGCAGAGGCAGAGCAGGGGGCTCTCTCCTTCTTCTTCTTTTAATTCTTCTAATTACAATTAATAACTTTTCTTACGGAAGTATGGACCATATTTGTTAACTGACCAATAAGGTTAACACACGATTCTAGTTTTTATTTTCTTAACCTACCCTGGTCTAATTCTGACAGTCCTAGGCCTTACACAAGTATTACATAGGCATTACCCTGAAATGGTACATAATTTCTATCAGCTCTTATTGTTTATGTGAACATTCTATCTAAAAAATGTGAACACTATCTAAAATTATGAACAGTACAGTTCTATCTGTATTTTGTTTTAAATAGAGAAATTCTGTTGTTACTGTGCTGCAGCAAGAACTGTGTTTAAGGTCTCTACTGCAGCTTTTCAATGTTTAAGGCACTTAACAAACATTTCCACTGAAAGTTAGAGATCTATATTTCTATTTCACTTTGGTGTGACTTCATGTATCTCAGCTTATCCAAAGATTTTAATTCAAACCCTGTGCCTTGACTCTCCTCTGGGCCTGAGTCCAAAGGGGCTTTTATTCCAACACCCACCAAGCTCCGAGGGCTGGGGGACCCTCAGGGGGCAGCAGCAGCGAGCCCAGCACGGCTCTGGCTGCCCCCTTTGGAGCCTGCTCCAGTTCCCCCACCATGTGCTGGTTTGCCCCGCTGCCTTTAAATGCCTCTAATTTGATCTGGAGCTGTTTCACTCCGAGATGCTGAGCAGGGGGAGCAGGGCTGGAACATCAGGGAACACTTCAGAGCACGGGAAAGGGCTCGGCAGGAGGTGGTGGAAGCCCCAGATCTGAGCCATTAGCGGCTCAAAGGGATGCTGCGGGCAGCGCCTCTGGGGCTCTGTTTGTGCGCCGGGAATTCAGGTTAAAAAATAAAGGAGTGACTCACACATGGCAAGAGACCAAGCCGGGCTCCTCGGCCAAGCCCACGTTCCCACAAATGCCACAGGAACACATCTCCAAGGGACTGGGCTTAGCTCTGATCTGCAGCACTCTGTGAGATCAGAATCTTCCCCTGACATTCTGCTCGGTCATTTTTTGGCTGAAGATGCCAAAGGTGCCGAAAATTCCCTGGGATTTCAGACCCCTCGTGCCAGGCCACCCTTCCCTGGTCCCACTGGCAACTGAAACCATCATCACATCCTGCTTGCTGGATTTCTTGGGAAAAACCTCTGGCCTTGGGTAACTCAAGGATATTTGCAGCTTTCAAAAGCTCCTCCTGAAATTCAGCACCATGGGATAAAAAAAGATTCCTAAACCATGGCATTCAGTAAAACCCCTCTGCTTTAAGCAGCCTGGACATGTCCTGACTTTTCCCAGTAGTTTCAGGATCAGCATTCCCAACAACAGCCTCTCCTTGCAAAAAAAGGTGCACACACGTTTTACATACAAGAACATTTCAAATATTCCCTCACTAAGTGTTTTTTGTTTGGTTGGGATTTTTTCTTCTTCTTTAAAATAAACCTTTTTCCACCATCTCCTCACAGAACGTGGGTAAATTTAGAAAGGGAAAAGCAACTCCAGATCAGAGAATTGGCACCATCAGTCTCGAGATGCTGAGGAAAAACAGATATTCCCTCAAATAAAATAATTCCACATGCTCAAACATTCAGCCACTGAAATCATTCACCAAGTGCCAACACGGTGGGAATTTGGGATTAGCTCCATCTTGTGCCCTGCCTGGATTTCTGGTGAGAAAAAAAGATTGAAGTGGTAATTTTTTACTCCTGGTTGCTGTTTCCTTGTGGTCACTGCTGTTTTCAGGGAAGGCTGAGCTGGGCTCTGGGCTTGCTGCAGCCACTGGGATGCACAGAGCAGGTACAGAAAGGTCTGGTTAGAGCAGGAGCAGGGCCAGGAAAGTTGGGAATTACAGCTGTGGGTGCCTCTCTCTGCTCAGGGACCCTCACCCACACTGACCCCTGGGGCAGCCAACACCAATGGGGAGCCGTGGTCCTCTCCTCAAACCAGAAATGTCCCCTCCCCACAGCCTGGAGAGCCTGGGGACACCCACCAGGAGATCCCCCCTGTACCCCAGAACTTCACAGAAGACAAAGATCTGAGCCCTCAGGGGCTGGGGAAGGAGCCAAGCCCTGTGATCCATGTCCTGGGCACATCCCTGCAGCTCCTGAGTGGGATTTGGGGTCTGCAGGGCCTCAGGAACATCTGCACCCATCTCAGCACATCCAAGCACTTCCCAAAGACCCAATCTTTTCATTTCTCCCACTCTCTTCCTGCATTACAGCATGGCTCACTCCTGGGTATTTTGGGTTTCTGTGCATCCTTCTGGCTGTTCCATGGACAGCTGTGGAGTGGGGGCTGCATCTGATGATTCAGAATTGCTTTAGAGGAAAGAACTGAGCAGTGAAATCCTCTGCTGGGTCCAGCTCTCATCCTCTCCTCTCCCATCAAAACTCTGTGACTCTTCTTGAGCCAAAACCCAGAATAAAAAGGGCAAGGAGGGTGTTTCCCTCTGCCCAGGAGCTGTGTTCCCATCAGATTTCTGAGCATGCCAACAGCAGGCTTTGCTGTGCTATGAGAAGCTGAAGGATGTTGCTGCAATAATGTGCTCAAAACCTGGAATAGCTGCAAAAAGCCTGGAAGAATAATCTGGCAAGTTCCTGAGGATGTGGTGGAGATAAAGAATGGCTACTGCTAAGCAGGAATGAATTATCAAGGAGAGGGCTAAATAAAAATGAATTATCAACTGAGCTAATGGAAGAGAAAAAGCAGCTGCTGTTGTGGAGGTCACCTTGGCTTCCCCCTCACACATGAATATTCCCTGACTTGGAATGGGCCTGGCCTTTATTGAGATTTATTTACAGCGAGGGGCTCCTCACAAATGACCCCCATTAGCTCATCCCATGGCACTCAGCAGGGCTGAGCACGGAGCTGATGGTCCTGAGCCTCCTGCAGAGCATCTCCTCATTGTGGAAATGGGTCTGTGGCAGTGAGGGATGCTCCTGAGCACTAAAACAATCCAACACTCTGTCTGTGCCCTCTGCTCCCCCAGGCAGCCCCAGTCCCAGAGCCAGCTCTGACTGCTGCATTTCTGTGCTTTGCTGTGTGGTTTATCACCAGGTTCAGGGCTGGACCCAGCCTCCATCACAGCAATGAAATGAAATCAGCCAGGGGGGACACAGGTGATGCACCTGCATTTCTCTGCCTCTCCTCGCAGCCTTCACAGATCTCTGCCAGAAATGAAATAATTAACAGATTGACACCTCCTAGCCCCAGATTCATTTACACAGCATGATCCCAGTGACTGGGATGTGGAGTTAGCTCAGCCTTCCCAAGTGAGGAAGCAGAAAGGCTGTTCCATGACTCTGATTATCTCCCTGCTGAACACATGGGCCCATGACAACAGCGAGAGGATTTACAGAAACGTTTGTCCTCAATCTGCTGCAAAGCCCTATTTAGGGATTACTTCCATACAATGATTTTAAAAAATCAGGGGCAAGAAGGAAGGGAGAACATAATTTTAGTATGGCTTTTCTTCCCAACACATGGCACAAATGCAGAGACTGAAGGCCTGCTGGTGAGGAATCCTTCTGCTGACTCTGCCTTCCCTGTGCCTCTCAGCTCCTTAATTACACCACCACTACACACAGGGCTGCTTCAGAAATATCTTTAAGTGGGAAGTCATTTATAAAATGCAAATAGCATCTCTAACTCTGGTTTAACAGTTTGGCTTCCAGTCACAGAGCAACCACCAGAAGGATTTTCTCTGTTTTCCTGACCTGTCACAATTCCCAGGGCTTTTGCTACAGCTCTGCCTCCTTCCTCCCCAGTGCCACAGCACAGAGGCAGAACTCACACACAGTTTGCTCCAAGTCTCACCTACTAGCAGCACTGCAATCACAAAGGTCACTCCAGGTTTCTAGTGGTGAAACTGGAACCAGACCCTGGGTTTTCTTCAGGACACCAACAGTGTTTAAGCACCACCCCAAAGTCACCACTGAGCCCTTCTCCGCCTCGGGCTGAATCCCAAACGATGCAAAATGAACCACAGCACAGAAAATTCAACAACAGCCTGGAATTTGCCCTTCCCAGGTCCCCAGGGTGGGTTTACTGTACCTCCCAGTCCAGGACAGAGGCCTGCCACTGAGCTATCTTGTCGATGTTCTCCAGTCTCCGCTTGCGCTCGTTGATCTGGAGGGTCACGTTCCTCATGACAGCCAGGGCAGCAGCCACGTACCTGTAGTCACTGGGCACAGAGGGAAGGGCCATCAGAGGCAGCAGGACACACACCCAGGAGTCTGTCACACCCTCAGCAGCCCAAAGGAACACGGGAAAGGGTGAGCCCTTAGTGCTGCGATGGGATTTTCCCATCTGGATCGTCACAACGGAGCAGCTCGGTGGGAACTGGAAGTGGGAGCCCAGTCTGGCCTCTCCCAGCCCAGCACTGGGGAGCCCCTTACAGCCTTTAGGGTGCCCAGCTCAAGAGCATCCTAAAGACAGGCTGAGCATTTTTACATCCTCTGCCTTTGGGTTCGGATTTTTCTGGTTTTAAAATGAACATTTAGGAAAAGGTTCAGGTGGGCAGAGCCCAGAGCCCCTCCTAGAGCAGCCAGCCCACGGAATTCCCTCTCACTGCAGACCCCAGGTGAGCAAACCAAAGCAACTCCTCTTCTCCTCCCTGCAGGGCCCCGTGAGTGCAGCAAGAGAGCCAGGGCAGCCTCCTGCCAGGGCCCCTGGGGCCGATGATCACTCTTTGCCCAAAGGCACGCTGCAATCGATGCCATCGATCCCTGCCCCGTGGCCGCCTCCCCAGCCCGGGGAGCTGCACTGCTGCTTTCCACGGGGGAGGCACCACCGTGCATTATTCACTGCAGGGCTGCTATTGATTGCTGACTAATGAGAAAAAACTGCCATCCCTGGGCAGCTGCAGGGGGAGAGGCTTTATTGATTATTGCTAAGGATTGTGCTGGTGACAGCTAAAAGAGGGGTGGGTGCTGGGAATGAGATCCCCTCTCCACGTGATCCCAACAGGAGAAATGCTAAGAAACAAACCCACTGTGATATGCAGAAAATGTTATTTGCTCTTTTGGCATCAGTGCTTGGATGAAACCTCGAGCTGAGTTTTCATTTGTTATTAAATTCTTACATCAAAATTCCAGCTGAGGTTAAAAAGAATTCCTACAGATTCCAGGAGCAGGACGGGGCCTTCAGCAAAATAAAGGAAAATAGCTGGGAATAATAAAGGAAAAGGATGGGCTGCCTGATATACTCATCACAGAGAGGTCTGCGTGGGAAGGGACCTTAAAAGCCATCCAGCTCCAGTCCCTGCCACGGGCAGGGTCACCTTCCCCTATCCCAGCGTGCTCCAAACCCCATCCAACCCCACCTTGGGATGGAAGTGAACGTGCTACACAACAACAAACTTCTTGTGCCTCCCTTTGTGGGAGCATCTGTGGGAAGAGAGCATTGGCTGTGTAAGGGAGGAAAGGAGCTGTGCCAGGGGGACATCAGGGTGGCCTGGACAACATCCAGGAGTTCTTTAGGGAAACAGGGAAGTCCCTGTGGCCAGGAAGGACCTGGAGAGGCAAGGGAGAGAGGTGCAGGGCTTGCAGACAGTTTCAGGATCTCCCAGCAGTGATGCTGGTGCTCAGAAGGGAGGGCACCCCTTGGCACACAGTGTGTTCCTCCACCCCCAACTCCAGCTCCCTCTGCCCTGGGAATGCTCAGGACTCCAGCAAGCTGCACTTAGGACCTTCCAATATTTAATTCACATTAAGCTGGAGTAAATCTTGAAGAGGTGAACAGCTGTGGCTTTGTGAAAGATTCAAATGAAGCAAACAGGCAGCAGTGGGAGCTCAGCCCCATCCTGCCCCAAAGCTGAGATCAATTCCCATTGATCCTGGGAATGCCAAGTCCTGATTCCAGGGAGGAAAACACCAGGCACGTTCTTCTGTCATGCTGCAATGAAGAAGAGACTGGGACTGAACTTTTTGGGCTCCCAGCCTGTGTCTGTGGCAGAGCTGGCAAAAACTGGGAAATAAAAAAAAAACAACAGAAGCAAAGCATTTGGCCATGAGGCAGTAACAGGATCCCATTAAGCATGGGCTGGAGGGAAATACAGGCTTTGTCAGTTCTATTGGGGCTGCAGTGGCCACTTCCCAGTGCTCCATCAGAATCCAAGCCCAGATCCTTGCCAAGCATCACATGCTAGCCCTGGGAGCGTGGTCTGGATTCTGGTTTCAGCATCATCCTGACCTGGTGCAGGGAAAATCCACAGCTCTGGAGGTGTGGGGGTGGTGAAAAGGAAGGAAAAAAAGGAAAATACTATTGTGTTCCTCTATTAGATGAATCTCACATCCCTGCTCTCCCTGGGAATCCTGTGGTTTTCCGTGTTTTGCCTCACTCCAGGGCTGGGATGTGGCACTGGCTCTGAGCAGCCACAGTTTTCATCCCTGTGCTGTTACAGCTTCAGGGGTTACCCCTCCCAACGCAAGGAGATCCTGGAAATTTTGGGAAGCAATCAAACTGTGGGTGCTCCTGTGGACCTAAAACCCATGGCAAAACCAGAGACAGGACTGGGCTGAAAAGCTGAGTGGGTTTGGAGCTCTCCCCACATCAGGCTCCAGTTGCAGACCCCAGCCTGGTACTCGCTGTGTGCCCAGGTCCTCCCCAGGAGCAGGGAAGGAGCCTCTCAGACCACTGAATGCTAATTAGGTAATTTTTCCAGTGTCACTGGCAGCATCAGAAAGTACATCCAAGGGTAATTAGTTCACATGTCTGATTAGAACAGAGCTGAGAGTGTCTCCAGCGAGAATTGCTGCTTTGAGAAGGCTGAACTGTCTGCTGACCCTTTGTCCTGCTCCCGTTTATCCAGGATGTCACAGGGGCAGGAGCTGGATAGAAAACCTCAACCCCTGCATGGGAAGGAGCAGTGGACAGAGAATCCAAAATCCAACCCCTGGGTGGGAAGCAGTGGACAGAGAATCCAAAATTCAACCCCTGTGGGGAAGGAGCAGTGGACAGAGAATCCAAAATTCAACCCCTGGGTGGGAAAGAGAGGTGGACAGAGAATCCAAAATTCAACTCCTGTGAGGGAAAGAGAGGTGGACAGAGAACCCAACCCCTGCTTGGGAAGGAGCAGTGGACAGAGAATCCAAAATTCAACCCTTGGGTGGGAAGCAGTGGGCAGAGAATCCAACTTCTGTGTGGGAAGAAGCAGTGGACAGAAACCCCAGGCCCTGCATGGAAGGAGCAGTGGACAGAGAATCCAACCCCTGCATGGGAGGAGCAGTGGACAGAAAGGAGCAGTGGGCAGAAGCCCCAATCCATGTGTGGGAAGAGCAGTGGACAGAAAAGAGCAGTGGACAGAAGCCCCAGGCCCTGCATGGAAGGAGCAGTGGACAGAAAAGAGCAGTGGACAGAAGCCCCAGGCCCTGCATGGAAGGAGCAGTGGACAGAAAAGAGCAGTGGACAGAAGCCCCAGTCCATGCACGGGAAGAGCAGTGGACAGAAGCCCCAAGCCCCGTGGGCAAGGAGCCCTGCCAGGCCCTGGCTGCTGGCATTACCTGTGCTCCTGGGCTGTGTACTTGAGCAGCTCTGCCAGCTGCAGGGGGTACTTGCAGATCTTCTGCACGGGGGTCAGCAGGAAGCCGTCGATGGCGATGTCGATCATCTGCTGCAGCAGGCGGCACGCCTCGAAGAAGTGCTGGTACCTGCTGTCCTTCATCAGCTTGGAGAGCTCCATGCACGCATCCAGGTGGTTGTTACAGTACTCAGAATAGATCCAGAAGCCATCTTGCTGTGGAGGCAGAAAGGGGAGAAGGGGGGGACATGTCAGGCAGCGACCCCGCTGATCCCAGCTGCCAGGGCTGGGAAGGGCAGGGTTCCATGGGATATTGGGAGAAATTCCTCCTGGGATGGAATTGCCAGAGAGGCTGTGGCTGCCCCGTCCCTGAAGTGTCCAAGGATCAGCTTGGAGCATCCCTCCCCATGGCAGGGGCAGGGATGAGATGATCTTCCCAACCCAACCCTTCCAACCCAAAGCCAGCTGCATTTCTAAGCAAGCACAGCCCAAGCAGGAGGAGGGGAGGATCCTACAGTGCTTTTCCTGCTTGGAAGGGGTGCTGGGAAAGGAGGGAGCTGCACTCTGCCCACACAGACACAGGTGTGTTACTGTGAGCCCTGCACAGGCTGTGAGCTGTGCCCACCCTCAGCTTCACGTTCTGCTGGGAGGGCTTCAAAGGCAGAACCCTGCAGAGCTCTGGCTTTTGGTAGGACAAGAGGACAACCTTGTTCTTTCCAGAACAGATCCCTGATGGATCATGAAGAACCTGGGAGCTGGGTATGTTTGAATTTCCCTTTACCAACGGGGAACCCAGGGCACTGCATGGATTTCCCCAGGAACAGAGCCCCAGAAAACACCAAAAACAAACAAAAAACCCACCCACACACGTGCCCCTCCCCCTTCTGGATTGGTCTGACAAGTTTTCTGGGGTCTATTTTGTGGGAATTTCCTTTTTCTGCCTTCACTGACCAGGACTGCCACCCTGATTGATTCATGTGGGCCACGCAGACAAGGCAATGAAAGGGCAGGGAAAGATTTCACTGGGAAGGAGATGGGCACAGCCCAGCAGCACAAATCAACTCGGGCACAGCCCAGGTAAAAGCCACGTGCTGCAAACCAGCCACTTCCAGCAAGCTGTGGCCAAGAAAAGACAGATTCTCTTCAGGCAAAACCACACCTGCCCAGCAATTGTTATTTCTCAGTCCCTGAGGGCCCAAACCAGCTGCTTTTCTGGGAGCAGGGAGCCAGTGCCCTCCCCATCCCCACAGCTGACCCAGCCACGCACTGGCAGCTCTCTCCTCCTGAAGGAAATGAGGAACAAGATGCTTGGGAGATCCCTAAACAGGATCTGAAGAACCTCACCCCTCAGTTTCCCAAAAGGCTGAGCAGGGTAATTTGGCAGGAGTTTATCAGGCAGCTTTCAGCCCCTGCCTGGTGACAGGCAAGTGTCAGATCTTCCTCCGAATCGAATCACAGCAGCAATTCTTGCTATTGTCACTATCAATGAATTGACAGCACAGCCTCAAGTCATGACATTTCAGCTACTGATTCTCACCAAGATTTCTTCCATCTCCTCAGCACAGAGGTGGAATTGGATGCTGCTTTGGAAGGAGGCAGCAGAGATTGCAGGCTCTGATAGGAACCAGCCTTGTTAACACCTCCTGCACCTTCACTGAGGAAACTTCACTAAGGAGAGGCCCAGGGATGTTTCAGAGAGGCTGTGGAACTCTCTGGGGATGTCCTGCTGGAGCTTCAGGAATGTCTGTCAGGAGTTTCCCTGACAAGCAGCGAACTCCTGCCCTGACAGGAGCTGTAAGCTCTGCTACCCTGCTCCCACCTCCCTCCAGGAAAGCCTCCAGCTCCAGGGCTGCCATTTGTTCGACATTTCCTGACAGATTTGAAACACTGGCCTCCTGTAGGAGGTGGCTTATGGAACAGTGGGATGGGCTGGACAAAATCCTCCAGGAATCAGTGTGATTCAGATGTGCTGGGGGTTATCCAGCTGCACATCCAGGTTCTCCCCGCTCTGTATCTCACACAGGACACGGAGAACCACGGAGCAGTCCCTGATGTGTCACCAGAAGATGATGATGATGATGATGATGCAGGGAAGTGAAAGGGTTCCTGCAGTCTGAGTTTTCCTCCTCCCTCCCCATCCCAAGCTCCCCAGGGCCAGTGAACTCACGTGTTCCAGGAAGCAGGGCCCAATCTCACTGAGGTGGGGGTCCTCGTTGTTGTACTGCTTCTCCAGGTCCCGGACAAAGCCCATCTGAAATCTGTAAATGTCTTCGATGTTCCCAAAGATGATTTTCAGCTGCTCATCACTGAACATGTCCCTCCTCTTGCGGCACTGCTTCAGGTAACCCTGTGTGGAGAGAGGGAGGGGGATTTGCAGAGAGCAGCAGAAGGCAGGGGACAGCCCCGAGGAGGGGAGTTCAGTGCTGGAACTGAACCCCCACTGCCTCCAACGCCTCAAACCCAGGCATCCCACAGGCACTGCTGCTTCCACGCCCTTCCAGAGGCCATGGTGTTACAGAGAGAGCTGTGAGGGGCTGTTTGAGCCTGCTCTGATTTCTCCTCTCAGCCCAGTAACCAGGACAAGAAAGCTGTTTGATGCCTCCATCAGGTTCTGTTTAATATCTCCACCAACAATCTGGGCGGGCACCCTCAGTGAGTTTGCAGCTGATGTGCTGGAGGGTGGGAAGGTTCTGAGCAAATCCCCTCATCCTCCTACACTTCACTTGCCAGGATGATCATCACCAAATCACACAACTGTGAACGGTGGAAAAGACCTTTCATTTCATCCACCCAGAACGATGTAGACCAGGAACTGTGAAATCTCAGAGGGTGCAACTGGTCTGTTCTGCAGCATCCTGACTGGGAAGAAACAACACAGGGATCATCAGGAGATGACTCTGCTCACTTTGCTTGCCTTTAGGAAGGGGAAAAAACAAAGCCAGCAGCTCCAGTGGAAGGGCTAAATTTGGGAGCTCGGGATGCTTAGTCACACAGCCAGGCTGCCAGCTGGTGACATGCAGCTGCTGGGCCCCAGTGAGCACTGAGCACTGCAGTGAACTGTCCTTCAGCCTCAGCACGTGGCTCCTGGCAGGGAGAGCTTCAACCAGGAATGAGAAATGTCCCTTTGGCCGAGCTGGCCTGGCCCCAGCCTCTGCCATGTCCAGCTCAGCTCACAGGATGCCATCATCCTGGCTTTTCCAGCTGAGGAGTTTGGGTTATGGAACACCTTCTCCACATCCACATCTGGGTCTCTCTTCCCACAGGAATTCCTGGATGACTCATTTCCCTGGGTTTCCCTCCCTAATTTCCCAAGGCCAGGAGGAATGGGAGCAGGCTGCTTGCCACGCTGCAGGATGGTCACAGGGCAAACCCAAATCCACACTGGGGAGAAACACAGAGCACCTCTCCAGTTTACCTGCTGATCTTGGAACAGTTTGGAAAATATCCCAAGGAAAAATCCAGGAGCTGTGTCCCTGCCCTGAGGCCAGGCCCTCCCTGTGCCCCTGGGCAGTATCCCCTCCCACTCTGCTCTGTGACATCCCTCCCTTCCCCAACATCTCCCAGCCCCGGGGGTGCCACTGGCTGCGATTCCCACCCTCCCTATTCCCATCCTCCCTGTGCTGCTTCATCATTCCCCTGGAATCACGTGTCTGGAGGAGCTGAAACAGCACATTTCTGTGCAGGCACCTCTGAAAGCACGGGGAGAATAAAGGAATGCGAGGAGTTCCCCAGCCTCACCCTCTCAGTGAGTTTGGAAGGCGTTTCCAGCACGAGGCAGGAAAAGGAGACTGAGGATTCCTGCCTGACACGCAGCAGAGGAGGCTGCTGCAGTTTCCCCAGTAAATTTGCTGGTGTTACATAAAACAGTGTCATCTTCCTTCTGCTCCTCCCGTCAGGTTTGCTCAGGGAAGGGACAGCTGACTGATGAGCAGATGTTGGAGAGTGTTTAGCTCAATGAATACCTAAAAATAGCTGCCAAACTGCCTCTCTTTAAAGTACTTTTCCATGTAGTCCCTGAAGTATTGGCCAAAGTTGGACAGGATGTGCAGGAGGTGAAGTGCTGAGTTTTCTTCACCCCACAGTGGGTTTAGAGGCAGCCAAGAGAGGTGGTCAGTCTGTCCATCCCTCCATCCATCCACCCATCCATCCATTGTCCATCCATCATTCATCCATCCCTCAGATCTTCCAGGCTCACACAGAACATCCCAGCCACATGGCTGGAGAGGCAACTTAAGGTTCATTCCGTTCCCAAGAGAAAAGTGCAAATGCAGGAAAAGAAACAAAATGTTGGGAAGTGCCTGCAGTTCTTCCCTTCTCCAATGCAAAGCTCTCTGACCGAAATAGCACATTGAAATTAAGCTCATCTGTTTCCAAATTGAAATCCCAAGACTCTTCCATATTTGAAAAGTGTCACAGATGCTTTTTGGATGGCGGCTCTGCCTTGCCGGGAGCAAAGCAGAGAGTATGAAGGGAAGGAAGACATTCTTCTAAGCACAATCCACCAGGGGCTTCACCACATTGACTGGGCACAGGCTCACTAAATCCTAAACATTGCGAGGGATGAGCTGAGAGCCATCCCCAGACGTTGATTTCAGAGCTAACAAACTTCTGCCTCCCTGTGATAAGGACATCTCTGCCCACTGTGCCCAAGCTCCCCTCCCCAAACACCCAGCACCACACGCTCTGCACTTTGGGGCCTGGCTCAGGGCACTAATCCCAGACTTGAGGGGTTGTAGAGGTTAATTGTAACCCAATGAACAAGAACCAAGTTGGGGACTTGTGGGGTCAGTCACTGAAGTCCACTGCTTGCTGGTTCCCTTCTTCATTTCCCACGACGGGAACATTTTGCCCTCAGTCTCGCCATAAAAAAGGCAAACGGGGGCCATCCTGAGCCAGGGGAAATTGTGAACCCGACATGAAAGGCACAGATGACATGGGTAACTGATTGGTTTAATTACAACCTAATTTCCTCAATCACAAGTTCAAAAGTAGATGGCATTGGGTTTTAATTAAGAGGACTGCTTGAAGGATCTCAACCTCATCATGTTTTAGTCAAAGAGCTACGGAATAAAGGCCAGGAAATTGCACTTTTAGTTAATACAAACCAAAGGAATTATCAGATCCAGCAGGAAATTCTCAGAACTGTCAATACTTATTGACAGATGCTGCTCCTCCATTAGACACAGTCCTCAGGCACTGCAGCCTGTTCCCAAATCACCCAGGGACAAAGCCAGGCTCAGCTCTGGCCAGGGCCCAGCCCCAGGTACCCCGCAGGCATCCCTGAGGTGTTTGATGTGATGGGGACAGACCCCACAGATGTCCCTGAGGTGTTTGGTGGGGAGGGGACAGCCCCAGGCCAGCCCCCAGGTGTGCCCCAGGTACCCCACAGATGTCCCTGAGGTGTTTGGTGTGACAGGGACAGCCCCAGGCCAGCCCCCAGGTGTGCCTCAGGTACCCCACAATGTCCCTGAGGTGTTTGGTGGGGAGGGGACAGCCCCAGGCCAGCCCCCAGGCAGACCCCAGCCCCGGTACCTCGCAGATGTCCCTGAGGTGTTTGATGTGACAGGGACAGCCCCAGGCCAGCCCCCAGGCACACCCCAGCCCCGGTACCTTGCAGATATCCCTGAGGTGTTTGGTGGGGAGGGGACAGACCCCACAATGTCCCTGAGGTGTTTGATGTGACAGGGACAGCCCCAGGCCAGCCCCCAGGCACACCCCAGCCCCGGTACCTCGCAGATGTCCCTGAGGTGTTTGATGTGACAGGGACAGCCCCAGGCCAGCCCCCAGGCACACCCCAGCCCCGGTACCTCGCAGATATCCTTGAGGTGTTTGATGTAGTGGCGCTCGGTGCTCATGATCTCGTTGATGACGTTGGCTCTCATCTGGTCGCGGTTCTGCACCGTCCGGCCCAGGCACAGGCAGTCGGCGCTGGGGTCCAAGTGGCCGTTCTGCACCTCGCTGGTCCCCTCCTCCACACCATCCTCCTGGTTCACCCACAGCTGCAGGACACAGGGGACAGCACGGGGATCATTCCCAGCACGGGGATCATTCCCAGCACATGGATTATTCCCAGTACAGGGATTATTCCCAGCAGCAGCAGAGGGATTATTCCCAGCACAGGGATCATTCCCAGCACAGCGATCATTCCCAGCACAGGGATCATTCCCAGCACATGGATTATTCCCAGCACAGGGATTATTCCCAGCAGCAGCAGAGGGATTATTCCCAGCACAGGGATCATTCCCAGCACAGAGATTATTCCCAGCCCAGTGATCATTCCCAGCCCAGGGATCATTCCCAGCACAGGGATCATTCCCAGCACATGGATTATTCCCAGCACAGGGATCATTCCCAGCACAGGGATCATTCCCAGCACATGGATTATTCCCAGCACAGGGATCATTCCCAGAACAGTGATCATTCCCAGCACAGGGATCACTCCCAGCACAGGGATCACTCCCAGCAGCAGCACAGGGGGCTGGAGCAGGGTTGCAAAGCTCTGGGAGATGTTGGATCCACCCCTCCTTGCCCCACCGGGGGATCCACGGAGCTCCCAGCCCACAGTGCCCAGTTCCAGACTGGTGCAACCAGCCCCAAATGGTTCCCCACATGCTCCTCATCTCTGAGGGGCTGCCACTGTTGGCTGCTTTGATCCCAGATATAAAATCCCCCTGGGACAGGGTGGCTGGGAGCTGCCAAGAGCTCCAGACTGGGATGGACACCAGTAAACCAGAGCAGCCTGAGCACAGCTGCAGCTCCTGGTGTCAAGCACTGCTGTCCCAGCTCCTGCCAGCTCCAGCTGGGGTCAGTCTGAGCAGGGAGATGCTCTGGGAGCAGGGATCAGCCCTTCCAAGGGGACTGACTTGAGGGGGAGACGTGGCTGGTTCAGAGGTGGGCCCTGGGCTGTGTTTCTGGGGCTCTGTGACCCCCCCAGGCCATGGCTGGGAAGGAGCCCTGGCTGCATTTCTCAGCAGCTTTGCTCATCAGCTCAGGCAAACCCCACATCTCAGCACCAGGGGATCCCCAAAGTGCACGGACAGGACAGCCCTGAGCAAGTCCCCTGAAACCTGGGGGGCTGAGGGCAGCCTGGGATGGGTGCACTGGGCACTGAAACCCCCAGAGAGCAGCCAGAAAGGATCACTGGGCTTGCAGCACACTGAAGCTTCCTTCCAATGCCAAACAAAAACCAGACATTCCAATTGCAAATCCCAGCTCTCTCCTGTGTGCCTGAACCAGCTCTGCACACACCATACGGATCAAGGGCTCCTTCTGTTACCTTTCCCCACAAAACCTGCTTAAAATAACTCTGACTGACTCCAATTTGGCTCGGGGTGGTTTGTAAACAAGCATTAAATAAAGCCCAGAGCTGACAGAAATACCCCTGTCTTTCACAGACCACCTCAGCTGGGATGGGAATGAAGCAACTTCTCTCCTCAGCGTTTGAAATCCCCAAATCCCGGGGACTTTCAAGCCTAAAAATACATTTTCCTGTGAGCAGTGGAACTGTCCACACACAGAGCACAAGGAAACCAAGCAGCAGCATGAGCCTGATCTTCAGGCTTCCTTTCAGTGTTAACAGCTTCTCCCACTCCCCCTTTATTCAGTTTAAATTGGGCTTTACACAGATGATAAAGGGCAGTGTTCCTGGAAATTAGGGAGGTAAAAACCTCCAAACCTGCCCCTGCTTGCCCAGAACAGCTGCTCTGCTGAAGCACCTCTTGCAGCTCCCACCTTCTGCCCTCCCACAGTGAGTGGGAAAGGCCAAAAAAACCCCAAAACCAAAACCAAACCCATCTCCTCTTCAGCAGGATGATAAGGATGCTGCAAACTTGGGGATAAAAAGGGGGTTTTGTAGGATTTCCATCAGCACTGGGAGGCCTGGCTGAGCCCTGGGTCACTGTGAGGGAAAGCAGGGAGCTGGTGATCCAATCCCACCCAAATCCAGTGGGAACCAGCGTGGAAAACCTCTCCTGGCACACTGAAACAGAAAAACAGCTCAAAAGCTGCCTAGGAAAGTGTCTCTTTCAGCAGAGCAACACCCCAGGAACATGAGCAGTGGTTGATGCTGAAAAATGAATAAAAAACAACCAAACAAACAAAAAATCAAGTGCTGCTGCTGAGTAATGTCCCTGCTGGTTCAAGTGACCTCAGGGGCCAACTGCTGCCATCAGTGCCACCAATTCCAGCTGGGACAACCTGGGGGCACCCTCAGAAGGGAAAATGGGCCCTGGGAAGGATGGAATGGCACAGGAGGGACATGTCCTTGTGCCAGCCTCGTTGGCATTCCGGGCCAAGCAGATGTGGAAAATCCAGCAGCACCCATGTGGGGCTGAAACCCTGCAGGCTGGAGTTTAAAATAACTTCCCACCCTGCTTTTCTTCTCCTGTGGAAAGGGATTTTGCAGCTTTCCCAAACCCAACTGGAGCAGCTTGGTACCAAATTTCCTGCCATTCCTGCCAGTTTGGCAGCAGAGCATTATTTTTAAAGCTCTACCTCCTGCAGTCAGGTGATCAGGAGAAAAAAAATGTGATTTTCAATTAAAAAAAAAAAAAAAAGCAGGAAAGATCTAATCCTAACAAGGCATGTGTGTGTAAGCCTGAGTCATGAATCCTAAAGGCTTTGAAACTCCAAGGCAGACAGCAAACTTGCCAACTTTCATGATTCCTCAAATTCAGGCTGCCTTTTGTGCACGGCAGGAATGCTCCCTCCTTCCTCATCTGCGAATCTCAGGAGTCCTGCTTTCTTCCTTAATGAAATTTTTGCTCCTTCCTGCTAGGATCTGTGTTCCCAAAGGGAAAAAAAAATTACAGTTCTAGTCTGGATGGCTTCTGCCTCAGATTAAAAACAAATGCAACAATTTTATCAGGAAGCTGAAGGTGCTTCCACCCTGTGCTCCCCAGCCTTGGCTGCTGGGAGGATGAATCCCACCGGGTTTTCAAACACTCCTGCTTCCATCTAAACCTCTGGGGCTCTCTGCAATTCCAGCAAGGATCCTTCTTCCAGGGCAGCATTTGAAGTTGGGACCATGAGGAATAAATAAAAGCTGAGGTGCAGTGGCAGCTCGGACACCGACCTCGGGCCAGTCACTGCAGCTGGAGGAGCTGCCCCAAAATCAGGGATAATCACGGAAAAACTCATGGAGCTGTTGGAATATGGCCTGAAATGCATCACTGAACTCTTGTTGTCATCCAGGAGTCCCACCTGGGGCTGGGTTTGCACCTTCAGCTCCCCGGGCTGGGGAGGAGCTCGGCCCTGCTGGGCACTGCAAGGGTTAACTGTGCCCTGTGTCCCAGTGCCAGCAGCCCAGGCTGGGTCCTCTGGGCCTCAGGGACAGTGCTGGAGCTGAGGGGACAGGGAGGAGGAGCAGGCACGCTGGGGAGATGCTGCCTGTGCCCAGAAACCTCTGCAGTGCCAGATGGAGTGGAAGCTGGGAACGAAGCTGGAAACGTTCCTGGCTTAGCCCAGCACCTGGGACAGGCTGATCCCTGAGCTCCACACACATGGGACCCCCAAAAATGCCTGAATTTGCCTCCTTCCCGTGGGGAACAGCTGAGATCCCACTCCTGGGAAAAGGTCTGTCTGCTCCCTGTCCTTCCAACCAGACACGAATGCACAGCTGCCCCTCCCTCCCAGTGCAAAAATCTCCCTTTTTGTCAAACAAACTTCAAACCTCTCGTTTTCTCCCAGTTTCATCCCATCTCCCCAGCATTCCCAGCTCAGGATGGGTGGCTGCCACCCCTGTGGGGATCTCTACGGAGCAGGGATGGGGTGGGAATTCCCTGGCAGCTTCTCAGCCCTGCTGCTCTCTTGGACCCCAGGAAGCCTCTCCAGTCTCCCATCCTGTCCTCCCCAGCAGTTCTGGGATCCCAGACTGAATTCCTGCATCCAGTGGCTCTGGTTTTAAGGATCAACAACAACAACAGCTGTTCAGCAACCACCAACAACCCCACAACAACAAATCCAGGCCCTCTTTAAACACCTCTGCACTGCAAAGCATTGGGGGCTGTAAAATAAAACAGCACTGGGAGGGTTTCCCCCAGACCACTATAAAGGCCCAGCAGCCAAACCACCAAGCCCTGAGAGCCATTTCAAGCTCTCTCTATCAAGAATTAATGACAAGAAATCAGTGAAAACTATAGGGGAAAAAAAAAAATATCAAGTTGCATAATGCTGGTCCTACGTGATGCTTCCCATTGAAAGGCCCCTCCATGTGGAGAGGAACTGGTTTATCACGAGGCTCCCAGTCCTGTTCCAAAATTCAGCCCTAATTGGGAAGTCATGGCCAGCTCCTGCGTAATGGAGGAACTTGCAGAGGCAGATAAAAGTCAAATAATCAAACAAAAAGGGCCCTTTTCCCTGAGGAGCAGTTCTGGGAGCCAGGGGGAGCTGAGGGCTGCACTGTGCTAATTCATGGTGTCTCTGAGTGACAACATTCCAGAAAGGGAAAAAAGGAAAGCCCAGGGAATGAACCACAGGCCAGGCAGGCTCAGCTCAGTGCCCAGCAGGAGCAGATCCCTGGAAAACACATCCAGGCACGTGGGAGACAAGGAGGTGCCTGGTGAGAGCCAGCCCAGACTCACTGGGGGTGCCTGACACAGTCAGTGACCTGGGACAAGGTGGTGACAGAGCTCAGAGCCCTTCCCAGGGTCTGAAGCACCTCCAGGAGAGTTGCAGAGGGACTGGGGACAAGGGCTGGAGGGACAGGACACAGGGAATGGCTTCCCAGGGCCAGAGGGCAGGGCTGGATGGGATCTTGGGCAGGAATTGTTCCCTGGCAGGGTGGGCAGGCCCTGGCACAGGGTGCCCAGAGCAGCTGGGGCTGCCCCTGCATCCCTGGCAGTGCCCAAGGCCAGGCTGGACACTGGGGCTGGGAGCAGCCTGGGACAGTGGGAGGTGTCCCTGCCATGGCAGGGGTGGCACTGGGTGGGCTTTAAGGTCCTTCCAACCCAAACCAGTCTGTGATTCCGTGCTATAAAATTTCTATAAATATCATTTATCAGCTCGCAGCTTTACCCAAATGGGGCATGAAATCACCCAGTGGCACTGAGCCAGCATCAGTGACCTGCAGTTCCTGCAGCTTCACCCTGCCCAGTGCAGGCTGTTCAACAAGCACCGAGGCCTGATGGCCTCACAACCACCAGAAACCACAAAAAACCCCGACATTTTCCCAGCCAGCTGGATTGTTAAGCCCCTTCCAGGGATATTCACAAGGACAAAACCAGCAGGCAATGGGCCATTCTGGATTCTCGCTCGCAATTAACCAACGGCAGATTAATGACACACACACAGAGCCCTCCAAAGCTGCTGCCATTCCAGGGGATCTGGGTTTTACAGGACAAGTGTGGGTTACAGTCACTGTCCCAGAGGCTCCAAGCACCTGCACAAATCCAGGGAAGCACAGAGCCTCAGGATTCCTTCCCACCCATCCCCACCGCCCTGCCCAGCAGAGCAGCTCCATCCCCGCAGCACCCACGCCCTTTTCTGCCTCCCTGAGATCCGTGCCTGGCTTGCCTGCCTCAAAGAATGGCCTCAAAACTCTGGTTTTGCACCTACAAAGCAGGGAAGGGCACAGTGCCAGCGTGGGACCCTTTGGGGACCCGATGGCTGTGCCAGCTCTGAGCTGTGGTGGCTCTGGCAGCCCTGGGATGCTGAAATGCTCCTTTGCTTTTAGGAAACCCCAAAGCTCTGCAGCTCCTCCCCTGCTGGGCCCTACCTCCAGCACAGCTATTTTTAAGCTGGATTTGCCACAGGAGAATCAAATCTCCTTTGGAAGGCTCTGGCTGCAGCAGGCACTGCAGCACAGCCCGGGCTGTCCCGTCCCACAGGTCAGGACACTTCAGCTCCATCCTCGGCAGATCCCACCTGGATGCCACTGGCAGGGGGAAAGCAGGTGAGTGGGGGGCTGTTCCAACAGGATACAACCAGATTTCACAAGGCAGAAGAAGCAGCTGGGGCAGCAAGATGTGGAATTGCTGCCCCATCCATCCCAGCAGAGCAGGCACAGCTAAAAACCAAACCCACCCGCCCAAGACAGGCACGAGCTGCCGGGCACTGGGATGAGGCTCTGGGTTCAGGGTCCCCTTCTCCACAGCCCCTTAAAAGCTCCCTCCAATTTATCCAGCACTTCTCCTTTAGCAGCAGAAAATAAAGTGGGTCAAAGGCAGCTTTTCAGCAGGAAAATTAATCTAAATTTACAACACTTGGGGGAACCGAGGCAGTGGTGAGACAGAACACGGAGCGCTGCCTCCCCTGCACTTCTCCACCCCTGCACCTTTCTCCTGAAGAGGAGACCACAAAGGTTTTATACCCCCTCCTTGCTCAGGCCTTGGGAGGACCATTTCCTCCCTTCTTCAGTCACCAGGCACTGCAAGAAGCTGCAGTAAAACCCCTCAACCCCAGTTTTGCTCTGTGCCTTGGCTCAGTAACGTGAGGAAAGGAGAGTCAGCATTGCTGAGGTGAGAGGAAATGTATTCTGCAGGCTCAGTCTGGTATCCAAAGAGACTAAAGAGAGCTTTGCACAGGAATAAATCCCCCTCTCTGCCCAGGACAGGTGCACTCTGCCACGTCTCTGAGGGAAGATGCCACTGCACAGCATCCATAAGCTTTACTCTGCTCATTTCTCCTGCAGTGGAAATGTCAGAGCCCAAACACAAAGCCATTTGATTTCCCGTGTTTGGAGTGTCTCAGCTGGGCTATTTTGGACTCTTGATGAGGGGGTTTGTAATCAAAACTTTGTTCTGAGGCTTGCTGTGCCTTCTAAAGGACACCTCGAGGTACAACAATGCATCCATGGGAGCCCAGGACTGTTGTTCTCTGCTGTAAATCCCTCCCTCCCAAAACTGAGGCTGCTTTTCTGAGCCAGTGTCAACGTGCTGGCTGTGCAACAACTCAGCTGTAGCTGTGATGTACAGACAGCCCACGGCTCTGCCATCCACACAGGACGTATAAAAGTGGCATTACCACCACAAGAATGGGAAACCTTGTTTAAAATTCCTGCTGCCTCTTTCCAGCTGCACCTCCCAACCTTTCAGACCACGGGAAGCTGACAGGGTGTCCAAAGGCACCGTGCAGCAGCCATGGCTGCACCCTGGGCATGCCCAGCAGCACAGCACAGACACCTTCATCTTGTCTAAACCCAGTCTGAACTTTAGTTCTGGAGTCCTGACCTTTCTGACTTAGGGCTTTTCATCCCCTTCTCCCTGAGTGCAGCAGCTCCCTGCACAAACCATTCACCATCCCATGCTGGCTGCAAACTCCTCCTATGCTGTGCTAATTCTCTTCCCCCCCAAAAAAACCCACATTGCTTTATCATCCAGCTTCTCCTTGAAAGTTTCTGTGCTGCCAAAACTCCATGGATTTCCTCTCCCCCCCTTCCTTCTACCCAAGTGCAGAGCTCCAAGGAGGATTACTGCAGGTGGGAGCAGGGAGGCAATTGCTGTGTGTGCAGGGAACTCAGGAGCAGCTTTGTTTGCCACCCCTGGCTGTCGTGTAAAGGAGGCCAAGGGAATCAGCAGGCTCCTGTTTTCCTCTCCACTTGCAAATGTGAAGTTTCCTGCTATGAGATTCCGTGAGTGCCAAATGCTGTGCCAAAGGTTTTCAGATGATCTGGCTGGAGAGCAAGAAGCGTCAGACATCTCATTGCAAACTGGGTTCCCAGCCCAGTTTTGTCCTCAGAAGTGATTCAAAGGACTTTGAGAGGAACCCAACTGTGCAGTGATCTTCTGCTGCACTCCTGTTAACACTTCCAAGAGGCCTGAAGTCTAAAATGTCCTGAAATTAATCCTATTTGGCTTTACACCTGTCTGGTCTGCTCTGTCTGACATCCCTCACTCAAATGCTATTCATACTCTGTGTAACATATTGTTCCCTTTTCCTTCTGGGCTTGCATAAGAGAAACATAAAGAAAAGCAATTATTTTGCAAGTGAAACTAGAACCACCCAGGCTAAATCAGGCAGTTTTCTGGCATCATCTTAAAAAAGCAGGGCTCAAAGTACAACAGAGAGAAACGCAGCCTCCTCACGATGTGAGTGAAAATCTGCTCTTCTCGCAGCTCCTTCATTTCTTCTTCAGCTGCTTTGGAAACCTGGGGGGCAAAATCTGCCCCTGCAGCCTCCCTTCAAGACCTGCAGAAACAAGGGGCCAGAACTCCTGGTTTTAGGTATTAATTCACATTAATGCAGCAGAGCTGGGCGTTGCTCCCCTTTGGGATGGGGCAAGGGCAGGTGCCTGGGCCCTGCCTGCCCTCAGCAAGCCATTCCCAGATGGAAGAGCCAAGCCAGCCTCGTGCAGAGCTGCTGGAAGGACTGGGCTCACTGGGATAGTGGACAGGAACCTGCCTGGTAAGGCTGGTGTGACCCTGAGCACCAAGGATGAGGATCCAGGGTTTGTTCCAGACATTTGTGTACCACAGCCTGAGATTCACTGAGAGCCCTCTCCTTTGCTCTCCCCTGTTTCTAAACTCATCCTCCCAGCCTTGGAAAAGTGCAGGGAGAGATGGGGACTTCAGCCAAGCCAAATGATCCACAGGCTGGGGCCTTAAAGGCATTGGCTAATTTGGCTTTTTGGGGTGTTTTTAGAAAACAGGACAGTGAAAAACCAGGCTGTTCTTACACCTCCCGTGGACAGTTCATTTGGGACATCACACAAAAGGGCTGTTCAGTCTTTCCCCCTGAACCACAAAGAAATCAGCACTGGTCAGTGCACTGAGAGGTTAAAATGGCCCAGAACATTTCAGTGTTTAAATGAAGCAAACAAAAGGAGATTGTCCTCGTTGAGCCTTTCCAGCTGCAGCACGCAGGAGACGTGGCAGTGTCTGAGGTGAGAGTTTCTGCAAGAAGGTTTTCACCCCAATCACACCTGACACAAAACCATTTCCCAGACTTGTTGCCACCACTGGCTGCAGGGTCAGACTCCAAATACCGAACACAATTTGTTATCCCAGGCCACAGTCAAGAATTCACTTTTTTTGGGCAGCCCAGCTCCTGTTCCAGTCATGGATCTCACTCTTGGCACTGGCCAGACCTGGGGGAGACACAGGAGCTGCACCAGAGGGGAAAAAAATTGTGTGCTGGGGAGATAGCAGCAAACAGAGCTCTGGCTTCCTCGTTGGTGGTCACTGCACATCACCAGGAAACACCAGATCACACATTTTAACCCAATTTTCCTAATCCAGTGGCTGCTTCCCAGATGAAGTGTTCAATCCCAGGGATGCTGATGTTGCCCAGAACAGGGAGGGTTCAGGGAAGAAGGTAAGACAGGCAGAAAGCTCTTCCAAAGCCAGGTCCCCTGGAGCTGGTGTGAATTTTTAGGCCCCACCAAATCATCTTCTCACAGCCCACACCATCCTGAACTGGTTTTTATGGATTCACGGCCTCCCAGAGTGGTTTGCGTTGGGAGGGACTCTGAAGACCACCCAGTCCCACCCCCTGCCATGGGCAGGGACAGCTCCCACCATCCCAGGCTGCTCCAAGCCCCATCCAACCCTTGGACACTTCCAGGGATGGGGTTTGCTGAAGAAGAGCAGCTTAAGGAGAGAGGTTCCAACAGACACCCAGCAAAGGCCCCTCCACATCCCAAAAAGCCAATCCTCATTCCAGCCTCCCTCTGCCCCACTCCCATCTCACTGGAAACCTTCTTTGCTCCCCGTTTTTTGGGCAGAAAACAGGCACAGGACGGTGAAGCAGCATCAGTGAGAACAAACTGAGGAGGAGCTCAGCTCTCCATGCCCTGAGCATGGGCAGGGATTGCTGAGAGCAGCACAAAGCAGAGAGTCACTCACCCTCACGAAGCTGGCAGGGAACCATCCTTCCTCATCGTCGATCTGCCCCCACCACCAGTCCTTGTTGGAAGCATCCAGGACCTTGATGACGTCTCCTGCTTTAAACGCCAACTCCCGGTTGGCCATGGTGACGTGATCCCATACTGCCTCAGCACTGACAATGGAGCCACCACTGATCAGCTTGGGGAGAGAAAAGCACAGTCAGGGGCTGCTGCAGCCTGGGCACAAACACACAAACACACACACACACACACACAGGCACAGCAGCACACGCAGCCCAGCTCGCAGCCACGTCACCCTCCCGTGGCAGTGCCACCCTCGTGCCAATCCCAGTGCCCCCACCCTGCTCCCAGCCATGCCAGGCAAGCTGCAGGTGCTGTGTCCGCTGCCTCCCAGGTCCTGGCAGCTCCCCTCCCACCTCCACACGTGCACATCTGTCAGGGACAACTGCACTGGCACAAAGCACAGCTCCCAAAAGCACAAACGAGCCGTGGCGTCCTGCAAAGGAATTTCCACTTCAGCTGAAATGCCCGGGGCTGGGCAGGCTTTCCATGCAGATCCAAGCAAAGTCAGTGCAAGCATCCAGAAGGCTCTCTGAGACTGGAAGGTGCCCATTTCAGTGCTGGTGGTGCACTGACCCCTCGCTGCTGAGCCAGCCTGGCCCCGGCCTGGAGCACAGCCCAGCCCAAGCTCTGCCCAGGGAATGCTGCTGGGCCTGGCTGGTGGGACATGGAGCAGCTCCTGGCCTCTGGACACTGGGCTGGGGCCAGCCTGGTGCCCGACAGGAGCTCGGGAACATCTCTGCACGTGGAGCTCGGGGAGCCTCAGCACCAGCACGGAGCCGGTCACCGCTGTGACGGCCACCAAACTCCTGCTCCGTGCTGCCAGGAGGGACCAGCCCAGCACTGGTGCCTCTGTTCCACACCACCCATGCCCAGGACACCCCCCTGCTCCCCTGAGTGACAGCTGAGTGCTTTTTAACAGAGTAATAAACTGTGTTGGTGCTTTGCTCACTGCAGGGATTCTGCGCTGAGCACCGAGGCTGCCCCAGCAAATACAGATTTTCCCCGTGTGCTGATCAGCATCTCAGAGCCATCCTGGGCCTCCTGCAGGAGTTCTGCCACTGAGACACCCTGAGCAGGGCCTTGTGCTCCCCCAAATCCCAGTTTCAGCTCACAGGGATGGTGCTGGAGCCCCAGCTACCCCAGCTCTGGGCTCAGCACAGCAGGGCAGCTACATTTGGAGAAATAACAAAGACTGATTTCTGATTGCAGGGTGCTCAGACACGTTCCAGTGCCTCCTCACAACCCCTTGCTCTGCTCCCAGTCACAATTCCTGGATGTTTTCATTAATAGGGATCAGCTTAAAGCACCGAGAACCCCGGGACAGATCTCCAAGGGATGAGACTGCAGAGCTGAAGAAAGCCCACAATACACCTGAGAGCAGGGACCAACTGCCTGTTCTTCTGCCAGGAGCTCTCCTCCTTCACCAGCGCTTCCCCCTGCCATGGTTATGGACTCTGTCCAGCTGTGGTTTCCCAGGTAAGGAAGTTCTGCCCTCCCAGCCCCCAGCTCTTCCTCCCCCCAGGCGTTCCAGGAGCCCTTTCAGGCTTCCACACACCCTGCATCTCTCAGGAACACAGATGACCAGAACTGCAAATATTATTCCCAAAGGGACCTCACCAGAGATCTGTGAAACAGCATGAAATGTTTATTCCAGTGTCTCAGCAATCTCCCAGGAATACCTCACACGTCCCCCCTTCCCCACGGCCACCTCCCACCCGTGGCTCACAGTGATCAGTGAATGCTCAGTACGTTCTCTTTGGCTCCAAAATCAGTTTTCTTGTCAAAGAATGACTGGGGCTGGCCTGACACTTGTTCCTTTTGTTAATGCCACGGGGTATTTCAGTCCCTTTCCCATGATGAGGAACCAGGAACGGAGCAATTACGCAGGAGCCGTGTTCTGCTGCTTCTGCTTCAGCTGCCACAGACTCTGCTGTCACTTCACACACAGCCACTTCTGGGCACAAACTGCCACAGAAACGTCACCCAGCCCCAGCTTCAGAGGGATTGTGCTGCAAACCCTCCCAGCCTACTTTGCAAAAATCCATTCCCGAGCCCGAGGCACAAATCCCAGCTCTGAGGAGCGCGGCTTGGCCAGGGGCTGGGGCTGCCAGGGACTGCAGAGGGACACCAGGGACAGGAGGGGACACCTGGGCCTCTCTGTGCTGCTCCCAGAGGGTGCAAGGTGCTTTCAGGGCATGCCAGGAGCTGGGCTGGCTCTGCAAGGTGCTCCTCAATCTCAAGGAGGAAGGCTCTGAGTCCTTGGTTCTCACCGATCAGGGCCAGCAGGGGCTGGTCCTTCCCAGCTCCTGGTCCTTACTGAGAGCCCAGGGAAGGGATCCACAAGCCAGGAAGCCTGCAAGCAAGGCCTGGCCCTCTGGAACACAAATCCAGCTCAGCCTGCACCAAAAGGATGGCAGTGGGATGACAGAACTGAAGTTCCACTCAGACAGTGCCGGGGCCTCAAATGGAAAAATCCCCTTTAATTTATGCTGCAAGACATCTTGCTGCATCCGTGGAGCCATCCAGCTCGCTCAGGGCAGGCTTATGGAGACAGAACCTGACATCTGCAGCAGCAGGAGATGACAAGCTGGAGAAAGGTCAGCATGAAATATTATTTTGTGAGAGAATTCAACAGAGGAGCTCTTCACTGCACAAAGTTCCCCCCTGTCGGCTGCAAAGCTGGGGCTTGGTGCTGGGCTGGGAGATAACCCAGCCAAAGACCTTGAACAAGGAACTTCTCTCCCAGAAAGTCAGATTCTCCCACACTGCAGCTGAGGGAGTCATCTGGACTCCCTGGTAGCCAGGGAAGAGAAAGAGACACATCTGGAGTGTGATTCATCCCGGCTATTTCAGCAACCTACCTTCCAGCCAGGTGAATCATGCCCCAGAAATTCCTCTGTGTTTGGCTGCCTGATGCACAAGTTTACATTTCCCACATCTTCATGTTCATCCCATCTACAGTTTGGCCATTGCCAAAACCAAAGAACTGGATTTAGGAATGAAAATCACAATAAGAACAGTCAAATACTGCAGCACACCCTCCCAGACACAGCAGTTCTCTGCAGAGTGAAGGTTGCTGGAAATAAAAGTTGTGCTCTCTGCGCCCACCAGAAGAATTCACAAAATCTCAGCCTTGTAAACTTACAAAAATGAGGACTTAGGTATTTGGGGAAGTGTCCTACCCATAAGAAGAGGGAAGCAGTGGGAAGAAATGCAGCAGGTGCCAAGGACATTTGGTGTGCCATCCCCTGAACACTGCCTGTCTCCCAGGTGAAGCCCCAGCTCTGATTAAAATGAATTATTCTTGTCAGTTGGTTGTTCCAAGTAAAGAGCCCAAAGAGAAAATTCCTCAGTGCTTTCACCTCGTACCATCAGTGCAGAAATGCCCAGGAGCATTTGGGAGCTGCAGACCTGAGAATAATTTCACAGGAGACTGCAGAGCACTTCATGGGGTGGAGGGAAAACTTTCTCAGTGGGCAGGAGAGCAGAGGAACTCGTGGGATGTTCCGTGTGCTGGGCACCAGGCACTGCTCCAAAAAACACCTGGCTGTGGGCAAAGGGAAATTCCAGGGCACTGGAGGAGAGGAGGGGCCATTTCCACACCCCAGCTCCACCACCAGATTGAATTAATGAGGAAAAGGGCAAAAAGACCAGGCTCTGTCTAATTGCACACACATTCTGGAGCTCACTAAGAACGGGGTGGGTTATCCCTGTACCACCAGGATCACAGCCTCAGCCTTCCCAGGGGTTTTCCCCACGGGTTTCCACAGCAAACCTCCCACAATCCAAATCCTGCCTCTGGAGCTGCTCCTTTAAATCCCTCCCAACACCCCGGTGCAACAGGTGAGTGCTTTACAACAGCGAGCAAAGCCAGCAGGAAGGAATTTAATCACTCCTGCTGGAGGGCTGGGAGGGTTTTGCTTTCTCTTCTCGTCTGGTGTCATTTCCAGGATGGAACGTGGCCACTGGAAGTACTGAATTACACGAGAGGTGCTGCCAAAATCAAATGGCAACAACAACAAACAGTAAAAAATGGTTTCAGGGGACTGTGTGAGGCCCCACCTCTGGCAGCACGTGCCAGGGATGCTGAACTCTGCCCTCACCAGCGCTGGGAGAGCTCAGAAAGCTCCACCTGGCCAAAGATCCCCACTGTCTCCTTCTCCCCTTGCACTTTCCAAAGCCAAGGGGCTTTCAAGTGTCATTAATGCCACAGGGGAGCTTCCAAGGAATGCAAGGGAGGTGCTCCAAAGTGGGAGTTTGACTCCAGATTTTGCAGTTTTCTTTTCCTGCTGTGCCTTTGCGGCGCCTTTATCAAGAGCAAATCATTTTCACCATCCAAGTAAGCAGGAAAATAAAAGAAATAAAAGGAATAAATAGAAATAACAGGAGCAGCTCCCTGTTAGAGGGCCTGGTGGGATCACTCTACACAACCTCCCCAATGGAGTAAACCCAAAGCAGCCAGGGGAGAGGAAAGGAAGGGGAGTGCCAAGGAAAACCCTCCAGCAGCAGCCGTGGCTCAACCCCATCCCAGGGGCTGCATCCCCAGCACACCCTGAGGAGAAAAGCCCAGCAGCAGCAGCTGGGCTGGCTGCCCAGAGCACATTCCCAGAGCACATTCCCAGAGGGAATTCTGAGCTGGGGCTCAGCTGCTCCCAGGCCCCTGCAGGGTTTCAGTCTCTGCACTGTGACCTGAGCCTGCAGAGAGACTGGGCTCCAGCTTCACAGGACAAAACCAACTGGGAAAGTATTTTGGGGAAGGGCTGAGCCTGTGCCTCCAGTCTGGTGCATTTTCCCTGGCTCTGCTCACTCCCCAAGCCAGGATGCACAGCTGGAGGCCAACATCTCCACCTCAGCCCCTGCCTGCAGTGAGGCAGGCGAGGATCGAGCATCTCTGAGTGAAATCAGCCACCACTGCAACATTTCCCTAAATATTCCCAACTCATCAGCACTTACTGGCTTCTTAGGGGCCAGCTTGAAGAAGGAATCAGGGGCTTAGTGGTTCCTGGAGACTGAAATGGGCACAAAAGGGCCATTCAAACCACTCTCACCTGCCCATGCCTCTTCCAGGGATAAATAATCGTTGCCAACCCACAAGATTCCACCCTGAGTTTTCAGCACAGAGCTTCTCACTGATCCAAAATGCATTAAATGAAGAGCCACGTTCCCAAAAAAAGCCCCAAAGAAATCCACCATCAATCACCATCTCCTTAGAAACCTTCAAGCACCTCAAAGTTTCCAGGACCACGGTCCCTGGGAACAGGAATAACCTTAAGGCAGGGAAGTGTCCCTCTGTTTGATCCTTTATTCCTGCACCAGTAGAGTTGTAACAGTAAAAAAGGAGAGCTCTGGGCAGTTTCCTTTCAAATCAGCATTACATAAAGTGTGTCCTCCTCCACAGGAGCAGGATGCAGGAACAGGAGCAGAGAGGAATGAGGCAGGAACGGGGTGAGGGGATGCCATTTGCTTGGATTGTTCTCCACAGAGATGCCCTTTGTCCACACACTGAAATCACAACAGCATTTCCCACACAGGCCCTGCCACACTGGAGGCAGCTACAACAGCTTCAGAGGAGGATGCACAGAGGTGATCAGAGAAAGCACTGCTCAGGGGAAGGACAAGACCCAGCAGAGGGAAGGCACCTCACACTGCTTCAGGCTGCTGGGGCTGGGGATGGGCTCTCACCTCCCAGTGCTCTGCTGGGATCCAGTGCCACGAATGGCCAGCCCAGGGGGTGAGCAGGGGAGAGGTGCCAGCTCCACATCCCGCTGCTGCTGCTGCTGCTGCTCCCTGCCAGCCGATGGAGCAAAGTGCCCAGAGAACATCAGCCCAGCCCAGCCCAGCCCAGCCCAGCCCCGCTGCTCTCCTGCTCTGGTACAACCTCCCCAGAGTCCCCGGGATGGTGGGGTTATTTTTAAAGCTCTCCTCAGGAATTATCCAAAGTGAATAATGCCCAATCTGGTGAATGGCCCCACGGCTCCTTCACCAAACACGGGGCAGGGCACAGCTTCACTCGATTTGCTCATTCTCTGAAGGGCTGCAATCACCCAAAGGTTAGCACATGTCAAAGAATTTCCCTTGCTGCTTTCAAGCCCTTTGATGAATTTAACTAATGACTGGATTGCAGCTGAAAGAGGCTGATTGGAGTCTCCTGTATCCCATATTCTGGGAAGGCTGCCACACTTGGTTGGAAGCTTTATCTGTCTTTTGTTTATCTGTAATGTTATGTGGAGAGTCAGCACAGACAGAAAGGTTCCCTAGGACTGGGCTGTTCTATTTTTCACTGATTTACACTTTCTTGAGAAGATCTCACCTGGCAGATAGGAAATCACCTGGCCTGAGCCAGGCTGCATCAGCACAGCCCAGGGCATGGCATTAATCTCATTTTCCACTTTATTACCATTATTGCCCATGTCATTCCTATTAATAACAGCAGCCACAAGGCAGGGCCCTGGATGGAGAGCTGACTAAAACCCTGGCAGCAGTGAGGACAAGGCTGGAAGGTGGTGACAAGGCAGAATTACCCCACTGAAGCCCAGCCCATGTGGGTTGGAGCTGTTTCCATGGAGCACATGTCACCCTAAACACTCACCCTGCAGCTCCCATCGAACACAGACCAGGAGGGGCTTCCTGGCAGATGAGGAGAAACTCATCTCCAAACTGCTTCACAGACCCTGAGCCCCCAGAGAATTTAATTAAATGAAGCACAAAGGGAGCAATGGCTGGAGAAGCAACACCTGGGCCCCTGAACCAGCCTGGGCTTTGGGTGACTGCAGGGGCAGGGAGAGCCTTTTCTCCCAAGCCAGGGGGAAGCAGAGCCCATCCAGCTGCTCTGGTGCAAACCAAGAGCCACCCAGTGAGAATCCCATTGGTTCCACCTCCAGCAGCAAAAGGAAAAACCAGGATGAGCACCCAAAATAAGGAACAGCCAGACAAAAGATGAAAACATTTCTTGCCCCCAAAATGATCATCTTCATGAGAACCATTCCAGCAAAAGCACAAGCCTTCCTTGTGATTTCCAGGATTCCAGCACCCAGACCAAAAAGCAGCCATGGGCATCCTGAGGGAACAGGGGGATGGATGATCCATCCCTGCCATCCAGCACCCCTGTGCTGGCAGCAAACCCAGCCAGGCACAGCTCCCCTTCCATCCCCCAGCTCCTGAGAGGCCAAACAGGCAGGACTTACAAGAGATAAAGCTGAGAGATAAGAACAAAGCAGCTTCTCCTCTTGAGACTCTTGGTGAGCCAAAGCCCAAGGCAGGGAGAACCTGGGCATCTCCCTCTGGCTCTCAGAGCCCTCTGACCTCGCCAGGGCCCTGCACTGGCCCAAGAACACCCTGCCCCAGTGCCCCTCACAGAGCTGGGAAGCACTGGGCATTCCCAGAGCAAACCCTGCCTTCCTGCTGCCTTTGGGGAGATGGAAGGCACAGGGGTGGCACTGGGGGGCTGTGTCACATCCCCACCTTTGTCCCCCAGGTTCCAGGAGGGACACTCCAGGTGGGATGTGGCATTGTGCTCTTATTCCCACAGCCTTCTCCTCCCACAGGCTGGAGGGACAGTGCTGGGTGGAAGGGCTGTCTGGGCAGGAAGGTGATGAATGGTGAGGGGCACGGGGTTGTCCTGCACATTCCCTGGGATGCTGTAAGCCTGTTACAGGGATTGGCCAGATCAGCACGGGGATAGGCAGCCTTCCACCTCCCCCTCTAAGCTGCTTTGCTCCATTCAGCCTAGGAATGAATGGAAGTCACTGGCTGATGGCCTCTCACATTTCATGGACAACTGCCACAGCCAACAAGTCCCTTTCAACAGGAGTAACTCAAGGCTCCAACCCTCTCCCTCAGCTGGGCCACGGCTCAGATGACACTTCCACAGGGTGGAAAGGGAACAGCAGGTGCTTTTCCAAGCCATCACCAACCCCATTCTGAACCAGGAACAGAGACACCGCAGGCATCCATCCACGTGCTCCTGCTCCCACCTCCCAGCCCCACACCCTGCGAGCTCAGAGCTTGGCAGGAGCCCTGAAATCCCTCAGAGAGGGGTGAGACGGGCAGGGGCTCCACCAGGACACACCAGCATCACCTCATCTGCTGTATAACCATCCCTTTGCCCTCTCTCCAGGTCAGGTCCCAGCGCTGTCCCTCCCTGTGCCACTTCACCTCCTCCCGGGGCCACATTCGCTGCCTGGCTGCAGGGAAAGCATCACCTGGATGGTGCTGGAGAGAGAAACCATCACCTGGAGAGAGCAGCTCTGCACCAAGAGAATTCTGCTCAAAGTCTGGAGGGCAGAGCTGTCCCAGATGAAGCATGGCTGTGTGTTACCTGTGGGCAAACACGGCACACAATGGCTCCGATTGCAGCTCCTCCAAACGAGCCCATTGCTGCTGCCTGTAATCACTGAATGTATTTAAAAGTATAATTGCCATCCAAAAGGACCAGGGCTGGAGCAATATGACTCATGCAGCTCCCTGTGCATCGGGAAACATGTCAGGCAGCCTGGGAATTGCTGAGCCCGTTGCCATCTGTGGAGAAACTGGGCCATGGCCATGATTCCTCAAACCATTCCTGTGGCAGCCAGGGAAGTCTGGAGGCTGCTGAGCCCCCAAAGCCAGGCCTGTGCACCCGGGGGGGGGCAGAAACACTCTGTGGAGCTGCCTGTGAAGCACAGGGACACAAATATTAAAGAGCAAGGCAATGGAATGAAGAGGCATCTCTCCCCATGCACCTATTGCAGCACTCCAGAGCTCCACAGCTCCAGCTGCAAACTCAGCTCCGTTTCTGCCGTAACAAAATCATCTCCCCAGCACCACTGGTGTGCTCGTGTTAAAATGGCTACAAATGCATGGGAAGAGGCATCCAAATGGGATTTTTTTGTTCAAGACAATGGGATGTTTTCCCTGGCTAATAGAGTCGATTCATTAAGGAATAACAAGAGCCAAGCAGCGCTCGCAGCAAACCTTGCTGCTTTTAGCAGTGAATTACCCATCCCCAGGCTGGTTTGCACACTGTTCTTTTTTACCTGCTATGACTTGACAACCTTTTTTAGTCTTAAGTTGCCCACACACAGCTTACAAAACACCTCTTCTGTTAACTACTGCTTAAAATCCTGCTTATTCCCAATTTCCTTAATGGCTCCTTAAGTCCCCTGGCACTGTTCTGCTCCGGGACTCGATGAATTCCACGTTCACACACAATTTTCAAGGTGGCTGCACAGTTTCTGTGAGCAGGTATTTGCACCAGGATTTGCAACACTCTCTCAGGGCAAACATCTGAGTTGTCTGAAGTGGTTTGGAATGAATAATTCCCTGCGTTCTCCACCTTCCTCTAGAAATAACGCTCCATCTGTTCATGGAACAGCTCCCTTCTCTTACCCAGGCAGGATGAAGGTCACACAAGGGAAAAGAAGGATTTGCACATCCCCAGCGTCCTCCAAGGGAACACAAGGTACATACCTGGCCAAGGTCAGGAGGCAGTGGAGGGAAGAAGTACAGCTGTCAGGTTCAGGGGAGTGAATAATCACCCGGTGCATCATTGCTGCGACAAGCACCCCGGGCCACGGGCTGGAGTCACAACATGTCCTGGGCAATTAATCACTAATCAGGACGTGCTGCACACAAGTCAAATGGCAACTCCAAAGGTGAACCAAAATGCTACTTTAAAAATGCCTAAGCTTCAAAAATCAAAAAAAAAAAAAAAGAAAAAAAACCACAAAAAACCCCAAAGGTGAAAAAAGCTCAGCTCTCCAATCTGAGGGGAAAGGCAAATGGAGTGTGCATAAAATCCCTGGGTGGAAAACAGCTCCTGTGGGAAGTGGCTCAGCCCAGAAGAACTGGCAGCAGCAGAGCCCACGTGGAGCTCATCCCTGGCTCTGCTGGTAGGGAAGATCTGTCCTCGCCCTGCCTGTCCCACTGCTGGATCTCCAGAGCCCTGCAGGGAGGTTCCCATGGAATCAGCAGGGCTCTGCTCGTGCTCCCTGTGCAGAGCTCCTGCCTGGGCTGGGCTCCCTGCTCCCTGCATGTCTGGGATAACCACTGGCAGTCAATTGGTCACTCACAGCAGCTGGATATCCCTCGAGCCAGGAGCACTCACAGCCACAGAGCTGGAAAACAGCTCCAAGGCCAGCAAGTCCCACCTTGGACCAGACGCCACCAGGCCACAGAGGGCCAGGAAGGAACAGGTTAAATGCAATGATCCAGGAGCCTCACGGACACCTGGGCACCTGCTCTGAAGAAAAGCGATCAACTTCCTCCTCAGTCTGATCTCCAGAGCATCTCAGCTTCCCCTCTCGTGGAAAGGGGAAGAAAATCTGGGAGCAGCACCGGGAGGGAGCTGGTGGATGGAGGTGGAGCAGCGTGGGTCTCACCCCTCCCCAGGACTGCCCCAACTGCAAGAGGTTCCTGCTGCTCCCTGCCTTGGACAGGGCTGGGAGAGGCCAGGATTTCCCTGCAATCCCACTGCAGCCAACTGAGCACAGCCAGCCCTGGGCACAGGGTGAGGAGTGACACCAAAGTCCACGGGAACACCTGGGAGGGAGCCCCTGTTCCTCAAACACCTCAGGTTCTTCCTGCAGGGAACACAAAACCCTGGTGGCTGATGGGCAATTCCAGTGCTGCTTTCCTTCTTTAGAGCAAGAACTGGAGGAAAGGAGCAATGGCAGTCCAGGAGCTTGGCACACACAGGTACAGGGAGATTTGAGAGCACACAGAGCTTGGGTCTGGACTGAAACGCGCCCAAATGGAGCTGTCAAGGCTGAATCCAAGGAATTCTCATCCAAGGATCCACTCAGGCTCAGCTTCAGCTATTCCATATATTATCTGCCTGGCAAGCAGTCTACACTCAGTTATATCCAGTGGATAATTATTATTCCTTTCAGACACAGGTTTCCCAACTCAGAACATGGAAAGGATGCCTTAAGGGATTGGTGCTTCCAGGACAGAAATAGCCACAAGAGAGACCAAATCCTAAAGGTGGGAGATTCTGACTTTATGGGAAATCTCCAGCTCTTCTCAGTGTGATTTTATTTTTCAGCTACAAGCAGAAGTTGAAGGTGTGAGCTTCCCTCAGACGTTCCACGTGGTGGGCAGGTCACACCAACCACCCCACGGATGGGACAAGCAGGGCAAAGGGATGCACCCAGGGAATGCCCAGGGGTTCTGCAATGCAGTGCCACAGGAGATGACATTAATCCACAGCAAAACACACCCAGATCTCTGAAATAAACCTCCAGCTAGAGTTATTCTGACTAACAGCTGCAAACCAGAGCACGTCCCCCCACTGCTCTGCAGCCCCTTTCATTTCTCTGCCCATCACTGGAGCAACTCCCAGCTATCCCCAAGGCTATGCCCAGTCCTGCCCCACTATCTCATCATTAAGAACTGATCTTTGAAAGCATCCAGGACGTTCTCTTCAGGGAAGTGCTTGCTCAGGATCCTCCTGAAGACATCTGTAAGGAATTTTTACTACTGGCCTAGATATTTACTCCACCTGGAAGAATTAAGTGGCTCTAAGGAGCTTTTAGCTGAAGTAAATCCTCATTTAAACAAGCCCCAGGAAAATGGACAGGGAGCTCCAATTGCCTCATTTGCTTTTGTTTTATGACCCACTCAAGAAGAAAAGAAACAGGGAAGGTGGAATGTGATCCGTGTCTCCCAGGTTTCTGCTGCTATTCCACACCTCACCCCTCTCAGAGCTCTGCTCTCCTCCAGCACTGCCATGGAAACCATCAATTCCCCTCCTCTCACAAATTTCCTCCATCCTTTCTGTGGTCAGAGATGCTCAGGAAAGGAGCTGCCTTCCTGGAACTGGCCAGCTGGGGCAGCAGGGATGTGTATCCAGAAGGAAGGAGCGTGGAAAAGAGCTGGATTTGGAGGAATGGCCAAGGGGTGGCATGAGAAACAAGGCGAGTGCCTCTGTGGTCATGGAAAAAACCCCTTCTGGTTCTTATTTCATCTGGAAGAGCTGGAACCAGGGAGATCCTGGACACCTCAAAAGCACGGAGAGATCTTTCCTGGGGTTTGTGTCTGGACCAGGTGCACTGGGCAGGTTTCAAGGCTCAGATCCTGGGCTTCCCAGAGCTGACACGGCTGGCAGAGGCTGGCCCAAGGCTGCTGGTGCCCCACAGCACGTGGTGGTGTCATTTCCACACTAACACCATGGAAAAAAGGATCATTTCCCCTCCAGTTCAGCTGCAGTCTGTGATAACCTGGATCCCAGTCTGACTCTGCTGTCACACAGGTTTAGGATCCTGTGATGCAGCACAAAGCAAGAAAAAACAAGTGCAGAAAAGCCAAAGCCAACGTTTGTTGTGCTCTTTGGTACCTTTCCATCTCCACCACAGTGGGATGTTATTCCCTGGCACTCTCTGCTGATATCAAACAGGCAAAGCTCGGGAATGCATCTGAGAACTGAGGAACAGCTGATGAACAGGAAGCAAACTCCTTCCAAACCCAAATTCCGTGGCAGAGATGCTCCCAGGGCAAGGAATCACAGGAGCAGAGGTGGCAGGGAGTCCGAGAGGAGTGGGGAATGCACTGAAAAGAGAGCAGGATCCACGGGAGCCTGTAACATTCCCTCCTCCATGGCTTGCTCTGCACCAAGCAACTCATTCCAGACAGATATCGACAGCGTGGGAGGCATTCAGAGAAAAAGCAACAAATTTTATCAGAGGTTCTGGAAGGATTAATACCCAGGAAAAGATTAAACCCACTAAAAGCTCGGCTAAACTCCCATGTCAGAGCCAGCTAACACAGCTTCAGTAGTTCCAGAGAGGTATTAGTTGTGTAGAATGGGAAGAGCTGGGAGTCTGAAATGGAGAAAGGCTCCATTTTACCCATCCATGAGGAAAACACCCAACACAGGATTTCAAACAGAGCATCAGGCAAGGTGAGGAACAACAGAATCCATTAAGGACTCTTCCCGAAGCAGCCCAGGAAGGCTGGAGGGAGCAGAGCCAGGGGAGAGCCCCTCCCTGCAGCAGGAACCAGAACTCTGCAAACTCTGAGAGCTCTGGATGCCCCTGCCCCCAGCAGCCCCAGCCTCCTTGCTGGAAGGAGCACAGGGCTGCCAAAAACTTCAGGCAATTCCCTCCAATCCTCCCACACTTGTGTGCCACCACCTAGGGCTGTCTGGGTGCTCAGCCTCATCCTTTCCACCCTTCTGGGAATTCACTTGTCCCAAAAGGTATCTAAGCCCTTGGACACATCCTCTTTCTCTCCTCAAAAAGGCAAAAATGATCCCATCTCTGTTATTTATTGCACTCCTTGGAAATGCAGCTCCTCAAACAACCTTTAACAACTCCAGTCAGCAGCCAGTCAATCCAGAGGAGACTTGTGAATGTTTCAAAGCACTTTAGTGCCCAAAATAGCCTTAATTAAACAAGAATGTATATAAATACTACAGAAAACTGTAATAAAGTTGTCTGCACTATCACTAGTGCCAGCTCAGAGCGCTGTTGCACTGGGCAGGGCCCCTGGGGTCACTCAGAGGAAGAACTGGGAATAGTTTTTTGCACTTGAATTGAGCTGGAGGAATTAAAATCCAGATTAGGTGCTGGCATCAGGCTTTGGCACAGGTGAATTCAGGGAGCAGCAGCTATCCAGGGGGATTTTCCTGGATGCAGCGTTCCAGTTTCACAGGGATAACCGTGGGAAAAGAAATGCACAGAGCTTTTCTGTGAGCTCTGGACACTGGGAACACGTTTTCCAGGAGCTCCTGTGTCCACCCTGAGCTGCTGTCTCAGCTGTGCACAGGCTGGGGGGGCTGTGAGTACCACCAGGGGGGACCTGGGCACGCTGTCCCTGGCACAGGCACCCGAGGGACAGGCTTCCCAGGGGAGCACAGCTTTGTGCCAAGGAAAGGCACAACCTCACAGTGCCCAGAGACTGGGACAGGCTGAAATCTCACAGCAGAACCTCCTTTGGAGTCCCTTGTCCTGCTTGCCCTGCTGCAAATGTGGGGAAAGGTGGATATCTTGGGATGGCAGCACCGTCCCCACTCAGTGTCCTGCTCTCCAGCCAGGGACACACACCAGAGCACTCCAACCCATCCCCAAGCAGCCAAACCCAAAGCTGTTCCTGCTGCTGACACCCCCAGTTCTCCTGCAGCAGACCCAGTGCAACCACCACTGTGTCCTGGAGCCACAGCCCCAGGGAAAAGCCCTCATTCCCCAGCTGCAGATGGCTGAACCCCCCCTGAGTGCCAACAGCTGAGGCTCCAGGACCTCTCTGGAGTTTGGAAATCTCACTGGAGAGCCCCAGAGCACAGCCATTAATCCCTAAGTGAGTGCAGCTCACTGCTGCAGGCACAGCAGCACCCAGGCACTGGGGGCACCACAAGGCTCCACAAACAATGTGAGCCCCAGCTCCAGCTCATTAAACCTGCAGGAGGGGAGCATCCAGCAGCTCTGGCTGGGCACAATTATCCAAGGAAGAATTTCACCAGGATGCTGCAAATTAACCCAGAGCTTTGTGCACTGGGTGCTGAAGGAGTTTAATTGTCACTGCTGATGGGCACCCGCTCCCTGACTCATCCCCAGCACAGAGGGGCTGCTGCTGCCACTCCTGATTTGCTCCCAAGGCCACCAGGACCACGCTGGGAAGGGGGAATTTCCCCTGCACCCCAAACCACCAGGCTGGAGCCACGGTTTCCATCTGGGCCCATCTCTAAGAGCTACCAGGGGAACTGGGGGGAGAGCCAGCAGAGGGGGCTGGAATTTGGGAGGAGCCCTCAGGAACTGGAGCTTTTTTCCTGATATAAAATAATGCAGTCTTTAAATGTGCATTTTCTGATTCTTTCAAGCGTTTAACTTCTAAAATTCACTTGGGCTTTATTTAATTTTTTAAATACCAGAAAAAAAAAAAAAATAAAGAAAACAACAACAAAAAAACCCCCAAGCCAGGAACATAAAAGCGAAACCACTCGAGTTACGCTCTCAGACCATTTGTCAGGATAATTCTGCTCCTCCTGAAACACAAACCCTTTTCTAAACGGAGAGCAGGGTCCCAAATTTGGCCCAGCTGGCCCAGGGTGTCAGTTTGAAGGCTGCAGGGTGAGAGCAGCAGGGCTTTGTGTGATCCCAAGGTCTGTGCTGCCATCCCCGTGCCCACCTCCGGAGTGGCTGCTGCCGGCTCCTCTCCCCGTAACAATCCTGTCAAATTAATTCATCTGTGAGGACAGATTTTTTTTTTTTTAATTTTTTTTTCTTTTTTTCCCCGGCTACTGTGCGTTAATTAGCGCAAGGGTTGCCATGGGAACGCAGCAACACTCGTTAGCACCACAGAAGTCCCCATGCTGGAGAGGAAGGTGGGCAAAGCCCCGCGCCAGGCGCAGCAACTGGAGCAGAGCTGGAGCCAGACTGAGCCTCTGATGGAGGCTCTGACGCCTCTCTGCTCAGCCTGAGTTGGAAAAACTTCTAAAAACCTGGATATTGCACGGATCTGGGGTGATAGGACACGAGGAATGGCTTTAAGTTGAAGGAGAGGAGATTTAGGTGGGATTTTGGGCAGGAATTGTTCCCTGGGAGGGTGGGCAGGCCCTGGCACAGGGTGCCCAGAGCAGCTGGGGCTGCCCCTGGATCCCTGGCACTGCCCAAGGCCAGGCTGGACACTGGGGCTGGGAGCAGCCTGGGACAGTGGGAGGTGCCCCTGCCATGGCAGGGGGGGCACTGGGTGGGATTTAGGGTCCCTCTAACTCAAACCCTTCTGGGATTCTGTGACATCAGGACCAGTTACTGTGAGGATGAGGCTGAGCACAGGCTCCCATCTCCCTGATGTTTTCACAAACACAATTTAGGACCCTGGCAGGAGTCAAAGGGAAGCAAAACGGGTTGAGCTGAGAGTGCATGAAAAAGTTCAGGCATGTGCCCAGCCCCAGGCACTCACTGCCAATAATTATCAATAACTATCAGTAACTATCAATAATTATCAATAACTATCAATAATTATCAATAAACCTTGGGCAGCTTAAAGCCTGTGGCACAAAGTGCTGACAGCAGCAGGGTGAGCCATGGCTGGGTAAAATCAGCCCCAAATCTCAGCATTCTGTCAAGGAAGGGATTTCAGAAGCAAAACAAGGGCCCAGCTTCCTCCAGCCCACAGAACCTGAACTGAAGCAGGGATTTGCCTGGGCTTTGCTGAGCCAGCTGCTGGGGATGCAAGGCCAGGTGCTCACCACAGGTCAGGGCAGATTCCTCTCTCCTCCACTTGCTGGAAGAGAAGGAATTCTGGCTTTTCCATCTTGTGAAACAGCAGAGACCCCAGGCAGAGCCCACCCTGCACCTTCCCCCTGCACCCACAAACACTTCACCAGAGAAGGAGGAGCCAGACAGGACTTTTTGAACCCTTCTGCCCTTTTTTCTCTGCAGAGAGATGCACATGGTTTGGGTCAAAAGCCTCAAGAGGGAACAGGGAACCAGCCCTGAACACCTCTCTGCAGAAAGTGTGGTGGCTTCCCACATAACCCCAGCTCCAAACAGCTCCTCCTGCTCCAAGAGTGCTTCCCACTCTCCTCTCTCACACCTCAGCACCAGCCCCTGCCACAGCTCAGCACATCTGTGCAATGAGAACCAACCCACACACCTCTGGATTTTAAGAAAGGGACGTTCAGGTTCACCAGAGCAAGTTATGTGGGCAAGCTCAGCTTCTCCAGGAGAATCCACATTAGGAAACTTTAATTTCACCAAACCATTAAAGAAATCAAGTTGAAAAACATCCTCACTGCCAAGTTTCTCCAGCCCTTCGCATCATTTTCTAGCAATCCACCCGCAGGAGTTTTTCTCATCTTGAATAAATAGTCCTTTTTGCACCTAAGGAAAGATGAAAACATTTTCTATCCTTTCAAACCTTCTCTGGCATCTCCATCACGCTCAAATCCCTCCTCAAAATACCCTCCAAACTCTGGGGAAAAACATTTGTGGCTCATGCTAAAAGCTGCAGAAACTTCCCTTCCCAGGCTGATGTTCCTTCAGTGACTCGCTGCCCTCTTACATAATTGAAAGGCCCCAAAAAAAGGCATAAACAGGGAGGAACTGAAATGCTAAAGCAAGGCTGGTCTCCAAAGCCCAGCTGAATGGGAAAACCTGGAACAGGAGAGGCAAAGCTGCTGCAAAAACAACTTTTTGACAGCGCAGAGCATCCCCCGTGCCCCGGTGCCCGCTGCTCCTCCTCGGGTCAGAGGGGCTCAGAGCTTTTGTGTCACACAGTCCAAGTGCAGAGAGCCCTCCCCAGACCAAGGGCACTAATTATATTAATGAAGGCTTAAGGTCAGTACATCCCCATCAAGCCCAAATTGCTGTTTCCTGAATTAATCAGTCCAGTTTCCAGCAGATGGGGATCCAGAAAGCACCAGCAGAGCTGGGAGATCAATGGCAACGTGCTAAATCCAGCAGATTTAATTTTGGGGGGGTTTAGGAGAGTGAATGAGATCAGGATTGGGTCTTCTTGTGCCAGGGTAGGACTGGGTTACCTACTCCTGCAGGATTCCTGCTAAAGGGAAGAATAACAAGGGAGACCAAGAATTAAGGGCAATGAAGAAAGTAGACAGGTCATCCAAATTTGCATCAAGATGTGACTATACTTGGATAATTCCCAGGCATTTTGTGAGTGTCCAAGCCAAAAAAAAAAAAACCCCAGGAATAAATCATAACCATGCACAGAGCCCCAGGGGGCACAGCCATGCACTACCAACCCAGTGCATGCAGAGGTGCAGGTACAGCAGACACAGGAATGCCATTACTGATTCCAGCTGCATCATTCCTTAGACAGAGTGGGGATTATTATGGACTTTCCATGTCTTTGATACAGAGAGCACCAAAAAACTCCTATAAACTGCTCAGTGGGTGTGGGGTGAGGTTCTGCCTCTCCAGGCCAGCCCTGGATTAATCCAGGGCCAACAAAGCCCTGCTGTGGACTCTCCTCTGACACCCCTGGCTGTGCCTCAGCCACGGAGCTGTTACCCCAGATGGAGCTGCTGTGACTGAGGCCAGGACCTGCCCAAAGGAAGGGCTGGGGATGGGCAGGCAGAGGTTAAAGCAGAGGGACACGACGTGAGGAGCCCGAGGGGCCGTCACGGGCAGCTCGCCAGGCGCTGGGACTGACCCGGCACAGCCCAGCTGCTCTGGGTGCTCAGCACAGACCCCAGGATGGGCCTCCAAGGAGAAATCCCTGCCCTCCTGTAAGGCCCTGCACAGCTGAGGGGTGAGTGCTTCTGTTCCCAGGCTCCTGCAGCTCTGAACACACGCAAATGGGGGAGGCTCCAGGGCTGCCAGTCTCCACGAGGGATTCTTACTGCGGTGTCTAACCTGGAAGTGCTGAATGCCACCGAGGAGACAAGGGCCATGCCTGGGCAGGGAGCACCCAAAAGCAGCACAGCAAAACCAGCCACATGCCCCAACCCCTTCCCTGCAGCTCCTCAGCCCTGCCTCAACCATCCCTGCTGCCCTGGTGCCTCTCAGAGTACCGAGCACTGCAAACCTCCTGGATAAGAGACTAAACCCCCCTGATCCTTCCCTGCAGAAGCTAATCCCTTTGATTTGGCCAGACTGGATGCTCTGCCTGTCATTGCCCACCCCCAAGCCCCCCGTGTTGGGCAGGCACAGCTGTGAGGCCCCCGAGGCGGGGCTGCAGCGCCGCGTGTGCCTCCAGCTCGGGCTCTCTCCTCATGTCCCCTCTCTGCTCTCTGCTCTTCCCACGCCTTCTCTCCAGCAGCTCCCAGTGAGCACTGCCTTGCACTGGGAGCTGCAGTGCTCTCCCTGCCAGAGCTTTCCCGGGCCAGGCACACTGGTGCTGATGCATGCAAACGATGCCAACGTGCAGGAACTTGCTTCGGACAGAGCCGGGAGCTTGCAGTGCGAGGCTGCTCGGGAAATGTCACCGTGCAGGATCCGCAGCGGCTGCCTCCACCACCTCCTCATTGCCAAGGCCATCAAGGTGTGGGCAAGGCTTCCTCCACCTGGGTGAAAACACTCACAGAGTCATCCATCCATTGTCCATCCATTGTCCATCCACCCATCCATCCATCCATTGTCCATCCATCTGTCCATCCCTCCATCCCTCCATCCATTGTCCATCCATTGTCCATCCCTCCATCCATCATCCATCCATCCCTCAGACCTTCCAGGCTCACACAGAACGTCCCAGCCACCGTGGCTGTCTCTGGCCTCCCCCAGGGCTGCAAAGCATCACTTGGCATCACTTATCTACACTTTCAACCCCAAAATCCCCCAAAATTTCTCCTAAAAGGTGCTGCAGGTACACAGCTCAGCAGGTCACAGATACTTTAGCTGCTGCCAACTTCACACTTTCACTCTGTGAGCACTTTACAGCATCTCATCCCAAATTCCTGGTTTCAACCAGCACAGAAACTCCTTTTCTCCAGCACCTTGGATTTTTAACAGAAATTAAGCTCAACACGGCACAACCTTCCCCCCTACCCCCCTAAAGTTGCTTTTTCCCCGCTGCAAACCCAGTACACAAGCACAGGATGAGCCTAAGAATTCTCAAGGAAAATACAGAAAATGAAGAAAACTTCAAGAAAAAAATGAAGCTGAAAACTGGACAAGGAGGAAAGCACCTGGTGTCCATGGGCAAAGCTGGCACGGCCCTGCAATTCCCTCCCTCCCTGCAGAGCCCCAGGCACCACCAGGAGTTTTTAAATCACTGCTATCTCAACCATCCTCTTTTCATTTGTGCCTCGTGGAAGGGAGATCTCTCTCCCTGTTATTTTTAAACCCGAGCCCTTGCAGATGCCAAGCTTTGCAGATCAGCTGGCAGCTGGGATGGTGCCCGTGGGGAGGCACCGGAGCCGTGCCCGGAGCTGGGGGATGAAAAGGACCTTTCCTTGCTGCCATCTCCCCATCCTCTCAGTGCTGGAAAGAATTCCAGACTCAGAGGGACCCAAGGGATATTCTGCAGAGAGAACCGTGGGCAGCTGATACATGGGGGTCATTCTGGAACTGAAACCTGGAGGGACTTGCCTTTATTTTGGCTTTTTGGAGTGGTTTTTTTTCAGTGTCCTGCGTGAAATTCTCTTTCTTTCAGTAGTGCCTCTGGAAAATTAGCAACAGAGATTTGCTCTGAGCTTTTCATCTCCTGTCTGCGTGAATTTGCAAACACTGACAGAGGATTTTGGGTGCATGTGCCTTGGTTCTGAAGGACCACGAGTGGGATGAAGGTCCCACGACAGCAACTCCTCGCTCAGCATCCATTCCCTGTGTGAGAGTTTGGCACAGAACGTACTGAGGGCCCAAAGAAGGGTGCACACACCTCCAAAAATGGAGATCTGCCACCTCAGAGCGGTGCTGCTGGCACAGAAAGGACATCACCCCTCCCTGCAGCAGCCACAACCATCCAGCCTGGCGAGGAAACAGAGCAGCCTCACAGGGGGATTAACAAATTAACAAACCCAGAGGAAACAGTGCTCAAATCCAGAGCAAAGCCAGCTCCAAACAAGCTGGGAGAAGGAAGGACAAGGAGATGTTGAGGTGGATGGAAAAGCAGTCAGAACTGCTGGGGGTGAGGTGGTTGTGGTGAGCACCAGGGCCAGGCTGAGGGGGCACACTGCCCACCAGGGAGGAGCAGCAGTCTCAGATGGAGCTTTCCCATTTTCCATCACCACAGGATGTCACAGTGCTCAGCATTCCACACTCTGGAAGACAACTCACCTCAGAACCACTCACCAAGCTCAGTCCCCTCTCCCCCCAGAAACAACCTGGTTTTCCTTGGCTGGTTGAGTTTTAACAACCACCACAGCCAGAGACAGCCCAGGGATGCTGCTCACCCTGTGAACCCACAGGGGTTTGGGAGCAGAATTCCAGGGAATTTCTGCAGGAAACAGAGCATCCCACCTGCAGAGAGCACAGCACCAACATCCTCTGCCCAAGGCAGCAAACTGGGCAAAGCTCACAGAGAAATAAAGAGAAAACAAGAGAAAAGACAAGCCTGGCATCCCAGAGGAGGAAACATCCCAGTGCCACAGAATTCTGATGTGCTGTGATCAGCTCTCAGCTCAAACCAAGAGGTGCTGTCCATTTTCAGACACAGAGTAAAAGTCCAGCTACAGAAAAACCATCCCTGCTGCTGGATTTTGGGGCTTTAGGCCTGGTACAAACACTCTGCCACCCCCTGGACATCAGGAAATGTCAGCTGTAAACAACTGCCAGGTCTCCTCTTTATCCACAGCAGCTGCTACTCCCTGAAACTCCCCACTAACAGCATTTTTCGTTACACTGGCCAAAAATAGCCTTGAAAATATGCAAAGAGTTATGATTTCTGACCTCCAAAATATTGCAGTTGTGCCATTTCACTTTGTTATTCCAGCCAGGGACAAAGGGTTCTGCTAAAATATCTGTCACCAAGCAGTCCCCTATGCCCAGACCACAATCATCTTTTTCAGCAACTAAAAAGGTTCTGCTAAACCATTATGAACTTAACTCCAGCCAGGGAAGAAATGGAAGAGCTGGAGCACCAAGGCAGCAGCTATTCTTGTTAAATTGGTCTCAATTTTTCAAGGATCCTGTTGAACATTACAGAGGTCACAGCCTGTGCTGCTGTGAAAACCTAAGGAGTCTCTAAAACCCACGGAGTTTAATAAGGAATGCTATATCCCCAAATTGCCTCAAATGTTTTACAGGGTGGTATGACTTTCACTTTTATAGGTCCAAAATACTAACCAAATAAAAAGTCTATTTCTTCCAGATTTTCAAGGTTCAATTTTTAAAAGGCCAGAGGCACAAACTGTTCCTGTGAGCCAGGGAAGTCTCAGCCATCAGCTCCTATCACGGAGCCAGCCGTCCTTCCAAGCTCCCAGGCTTTGTCCTCCCTGTGCTCAAGAGTTGATTTTCCATATTAACCTGGTGCCATTTACTGTTTTCAGCTTTCCCAATCACGGAATCATGGAATGGTTTGGCTTGGAAGGGACCTTAAAGCTCAATCTTGCTCAGGGATGCTCTCACTGGAACTGATTGCTCCAACCTGGCCTTGGACACTTCCAGGAATGGGGCAGCCACAGCTCCTCTGGGCAACAGAGGTCTAAATTCTACTGTCCTAAGCTCCTTTTGCATTTCAGAGATAAAACCAGTCAAACCTGTCATGGGCTGAACAGCATCCCAGGATGAACTTCAGCACCCCACGGGATCGTGGTGCCCTCCCCTCCCTGGGCTGCACAGTTTCCCTGGATCTCCCCCATGCAGACCCCCATTTCCCATAAGCCTGGTCTGAAGGGATTAAAGTGATTTATCTTCTTCTCCCTCCTCCTGCCCTCACAGCCTCCCTGTTCTTCCCCAGCAGCCCGAGGCTGTGCCACACCAGTCTGGTGATGGATCCCCCAGGCAGTGCCTGGGCCCAAGGCAGCTCCATCCCTTGACCAACACCTTCCAGCAGGGGCAGGAATTGGGGCAGTGATGGTGCTGCTGGCTCCTGTCCAGCTGGACTGAAGCTGTGACATTCCTCGGGGTCAAGCAGAGGCTTTCCAGGCACGACCAGTGGATTTACACTTCTCATCTACTCAATGTTGGGGCTGTAAAATTTCATCTTTCCTTCTGTGCTGCCCTTCCCTCCCGGATTAATTTTATTAAGAGCTCTTTTTATGGGCACTGTGAAGCACCACTTCACATGTGGGCCCTGTTTCAGAGGATAAATTTCTACAGGGACCTTCTGGGATCTGAGGGTGACTCTTCCAGCACGCTGCTGGTTTTCCTCACTGGATCACATCCTCCATGACACACCCAGTCAGCTCCTAAAATACTGCAGCTGTTTCTGGGGTGCAGATATTGAACACAACCACCCCCAAAATGCAAGCAAGGATGCTCAGGACCTGTGGCCTTCAGGTCCTTTGGGTCAGATCAAATCAGCTGCTGGAAAAACCTATGCAAATGCTGCTTCTTTGGGATTTCTACGTTACTTTCCCCCCTCGTGTTTCCCAAATAAAGCCCAAGGTCTCATTTCCCACCGACTGACAGCGCTGCTGTTCAGCAAATTAACAAACCCGTGCACGGCTCTGTGCCTTGATTACTCCCTCTCCTTCACCAGGGAAGAAAATGTCAAATGCTTTAATTTGACTCTTTCAGGAGCCTCTGAGCAGTTCAGGAGCAGTTTCTGACCTCCCCATGCAGCCCCAGCTCCGAGTGCTGATCCCATCGGAGCTGCAATCCAAATCCTGCCGGGCTGGCTCCCCGTCTCCAGCAGCGAGGCCAAACCTCTGCTGCCTGGGACTGAAACCCTTATCAGATACAGAGACTTCAGGCTGGATTTTCATCCTGATGCTGAGCTGCAAACAGCAGCCCTGGCTAAGCCGAGCCCTCCAGAGCCACCCACCCAGCTCAGGGGCCATCGGTCACCACCCCTGTGCCACCTCAGATTAATGTGCCACCCCAGGCCAGCCCTAAGCACCTTCCTCCCCACTCACCTTGGAGTCCCTGCACATTTTTTGCTCTCTCTGATCCACCCTGTCTCAGTGCTGGTGCTCCCAGCAGGCTGCACACAGCCGTGTGGCTCCAACACAACAGATTAATGAACTTCTGACGGAGCACTCAGCTCCTGCCAAGTCCCAGGGGATGTTTTCCAGGGAGCAAGTGAGCCCACGCTGGGGGCTGGGAGCTGGGGGAGCAGCCCAGCCCTGGTGCTCAGCCCTGCCAAGACAGCAGAGCTGGCAGCACAGTCCTGGAGTGTCACTGCTCCATCCATGCCACACAGGGAGAAACATCCCCTACGATCCCTGGAAAGGGAGAAACACCCTCTGGGATCCCTGGACAGGGATAAAATGCTGCTCTCCTCACTTTCCAAGCCCTGTTTCACCCGAGTGCTGCACGTTTGCTCCAGCCACAGCCATGCACGCTGCTAAATGCTGAGCGTCTCGCTCCCTCCTCCTCCTCCTCCTCCTCCTCCTCTCCCTTGGAATTTTCCCTCCAATCATGCAGGGGGAAAATTCCAGCCTGAGCTTCATTAGTAGAAGATATAAAAATAGAAGTGCATTATCTTTTGTAGTTCTCTCGGTTGATTCAGCAGCAGCACGAAGGTAAAATAATTAAATGTTTGTCTGGTGATAAAAACAAGGCCGACAGGAGAGACTGGGCTGGGCTTTTTTGGAAGCCAAGCGTGGAGATCTGGGGGCTCTTGTGCTCCACAGACTTTGCCCTCCCCGCTCTCCATAGCTACCAAGAGGATGATGATGCCTCCCTCCCTCCTTCCCTCCTCCTCAGCTCCAAAATAAACACAGGATGGAGGCTTTGGGAGAAGCTGGCAAATGCCTCTGCTGCAAAGCACACACCTCCCGCCCGCAAGAACTTTTGCTGCCATCCCCCCCAAATCCTGCCTGGCAATTCCCTCAGCAGCTCCAGGAGCTCTCCCAGAGCCAGGAGAGCTGCAGGAGCAGGCGGGTGTGTGTGTGGACCAAGGTCAACACGGGAGATGTTCAAAAACCATCAGTGAGAGTTGACTTGATCCTTCATCAAAATACTTTTTGCTTTTCCTTCCTAACACTTCACTGCCCACGACGTGGCAGGCTGAGCCGATGTGACAAACTGTCGAAACACATTTTTTTTAACAGAAAAAAAAAAAAAAAAATTAAATCCAGACTTTAAAGGTAAAAGTGGCCCCTTTGAGTCCCTCTGTCATATGTGACGTTCCTGCTGGAAAAGGAAAAGGGCTCCGAGAGCAACTTGCTGGGAAAAGGCTCCAGTGAACTGGTGAGAGTCCCAGTCTGCAGGGATCTCCTGGGCTTCACTTTGTCCTTAAAGCTCTCATTAGTTAATAAAAACAACCACAGAGGTGCAAAGGCACCTGAGCATTTGTCAATCCCCAGGCACCAAGCCACCATAAGATGCTGTTCATCGATTCCGTATTGAAGCGAATATTCCCTAAATCATTGTGGCACCAGCAAAAAATCCCTGCTACTGGAAGGAAAGGACCACAAACACCATCACTGCTCCCTCCCTGAACTCCCACTTTGTGCTTTATTACTGCTTTTGTGTTGGTAATGACCTATTTACCAGCGGGCTGCCGAGGGTGGCAAATCCCAGCCACCTCCGAGCTCCCTGCCGGAGCCTGAGATTGCTATTGATGAGCTCCGTGGTTTGATGGGAAGGAAATGAGTTGAGTTTAAGGGCTGCTGGCACTCTCTCTGGAGAAATGCCAGGGAATTTTTAGACACTCTTCAAGCCGACAATAAAATGCCATGGATGTGAGTCAGAGGGGATGTGAGCATCTCCGTGGGAATCTGGGAGCAGCCAGCTCCGTCTGGACGTGCGAAGTCCCTGCCCAGAGGAACCACCTGGGAGCCCAGGAGCCCAAATTCACTGATTTGGGGCTCTGGAGCTGCACACAGCCCAGCACTCCCTGCCTGCACAGGGGGTCACCTCTGCAATGAGACCCCAGAGGATCCCCCAGCATCCCACAGCACCAGGGCAGGTAATTTCTGATGTGTGGGGCTGCACATCCATGTCCTGCTCAGGCTGTGTGAGATGTTGATTGTCTGTAACACACAGCAGGCTATAGAATTGCTATATTCTTAATTATAAATACCTTTTATATTTATATAGTTATATATTTATATATTTATATATTTATATATTTATATATTTATATATTTATATATTTATATATTTATATATTTATATATTTATATATTTTTATCTTTTTAGATATACCTATTATATTATAATACCTTTTCTAAAAGCCTTTTCTTGGGCAGTGAGTGTGTGTACAAAGCACCTTACAAATGCCTGGCCACACTCATGAATACAGACTCCAAAGAGACGAAACCTTTGTTTGTCTCCAAAAACTGGTTACATATTTTATTCCAAAATTATTCTCCTGGAAGTGAAGTGGTTTAAATTACTGGTCTCTTATGTCAATGCATGAAAGTGCAGGACAAAAAAAAAATTAAAACCTGAAAGCTGCAAAAATCTTGTGACTTCCTAACACACTGGAAAGCTCTGAAGTCTCAGCTAACCAAGAATCTGGTTCATGATTCTAAAGGTCTTGGGCTCATGTCCAAACTCCCAGAATCTCCCCAGTGTACTCCACTTTTAGGTCCATCAGGATGAGCAAGAACCCTGGAGTTCCAGCTCAGAGTTTTAAAATGGCTGGAGCTCCTGCAGGGAAAGAAAATGGGGAGAAAGTCTGTTCTGTATTTAGGCACCAACAGAGAGGTTGGTGGGGAGACTTTCTGAATAAGCAGCAGAGGATGCAACACAATCACCTAAGAATTAAGGTTTATTTGACAGCAGAAGGACCCAGAGCTGCTGGTCATGAACACAGGAGCCTTTCTGGCTCCGTGGCCTCATCTCTGCAGCCCCCCAGCTCACCCAGCACTGCCTGTGCTCTCCAAGGCCATCCATGAACCCCGAGCCATTCTGGCTACACCACACACACCAGGAAGGCTCAGGGGGGCTGCTGCAGTGCCAGGATGAATCCTGCAGCCAACTCCACCTCTATCCATCTTCTCAGGAGCAGGGATCACAACACTGACTCGCAGCATCTCACTCAGTCCTTTCTCCTCCTTTAGGACCAGTGCCAAAGCCAAGACTTACGTGCAGCTCCTGGCACCTCTGAGCACCAAATTAGCACCAAATCAGCATCAAATCAAACCCTGACCTTCCCTCCAGGTTCCCAAAGCCCTGGTGGTCATGGGGCACAGCAGCCAGGGAGGGAGGGCAGGGAGGGAGGGAGGGAGGGATGGCTCCACTGCCCAGCTTCCCAGCACAGTCAAACTGGCAAATCCTCCCATCTGTTAAAGGCTTGGATCCACTCCAGGTAATAACAATAAAACCCTGCCTTGCCCTGCTCCAGCCTTACACCCACTGCCCATTTGCAGAGCCCTTCTACTCCTGAATCCATCTGGTTTGGGGAGGTTTGCTGCTCCTCTCCACAATTAGCATCAGAATAAACTCTATTTTGGGCACATCCTGCTGGTGCTGCCCCTCCATTAAGCTGTGCTGCAGGAAAAGCTGTGCTCCTCCCAATTTGGGGGGCTCTGGGCTCCAAAAACCAGACTTGAATCCCTCTGTTGTGCTCACAAGCCAAAGGAAGACTGGCCCTTTGAGAACCTGTTCTGGTATTTTCTCCAATCCCATGAGAACTGCCCCACGTGGAGACACCTCAGTTATTTTCCAGAAATACAAATCCATGGCCTAGTGGAGCACATTTTCTGTGTGTTCTCATTTGTCCTGACCTCCAGCCCCAGATTTCCCTTTATAAAACACTCCTCTATTCTTAGCTTTACCTCCTGCACCGTATCCTTCCCCCTCTTCCAGCTGCACTCTCTCCATTTGGAAAAGCCTGAACCTCTCCTTCCCCTGCCTCCTTCCCTGACTGTGGATGGCTCCTTTGCATGCAATCCCATCAGATTCATCCCAGCTCGCCCTGAACTGCTGCAAACTCCCTTTTCCCATTTCCCCCTGCTGCTCTAAGCCAGTGTTCTGAACATGAACACGCTGAACACCCTGCAGTGCCAGTCTCAGAGGGACACAGCGAGGGGGACACGCTTGGAAGAGACCAGGGGAGATATTCCACACCTGGAAGTGCACTGCTCTTGTTTGGGGCCATTCTGTTGGGAATGTGAGTGTCTGGCTGTCAGGAGGGTCAGCAGCTTCCATGGATTCCTGGATTCTCCAAGCCCCACCTGTCTGTGGAGCTGATGTGGGATCTTTGAGGAGCCTGGCTGCCTCCTGGGTATCGCTGTCCTTGCCTCACTCCAGGAGCAGAGAGGGGCTAAGGGACACCCCAAAGGCCATGACAGCACAGCCTCCCTCCCTCCAGGAGCCTCCTGCAGCCCCAGCTCTGCCCAGACACATCCCTGCTTCCATCTCCACACGGCCCCTGCCACAACTGGATTCAAAGCACCCTCAGCAGGCTGAGGATGGGCCAGAAACGAGGTAAAACCTCCCTCCCAAATGCCACCAGATACAAGAGAAATGTCATGCTGGCCTTTCAGGAGACTGCTGGGAATGACATGGATGACATCTGTTAGAGCCAGGACTTAATTCTGCCGAATTAGCAGGAGCCTGGAGCGTTTTGATGGACTTTGAGCAGCCTCTTAAGCTGGGAATCTGTACAGTGAAAGGAACTTCCAGGTGATGCGGCACCACCTCATCTAAGGGATTGAATCAGGTGATCAGAGTGAAGGGCACAGCATGGCCCCAGCTCCACCACTCACACAGAATTCCTGCCCAGGGAAAACTCCCTGCGAGGGGACAAAGCCCACCCTGAGCCCTCAGCCACGCCTGGGAGATGTGGGGTGATCCCACACAAACCCCGGGGCTTCCACCTTCCCACACCCGTTCTCACCACCACAACCACCTCCTGGTGCTCCTCAAGACACAAGAAGAGAGAAATTCAGAGCAGAAAGCCCCAGGACACCCCTCACTGCCCACCTGCCACACATCAGGGGGGGACATCTTCCCACGGCCACTGCGAGGAAGGAAGGGCTCAAATAAACCGTGGGAGGAAGCTGAAAATAACAATCCAGAAAGCTGCAAACATCTGGAAGGCCAATGCTTTGCTCTACAATTCTGCATTGATTTCTTGCCTCAAATAGATTTCTAGATGGCATGCAATTAAAATGAGTTACACAATGCTGGAGAAACATCACTCATTTCCGCTTCTGATTTTATTTTTGCCATCTTTGCTTTCTAGATCCTTTTGCGTTTCAACAGCCACTCCTTGGATCTGAGCTGTCTTTTTCTTTCCACTCTTCTTCTGGCCAAATTGCTCTGCATCCATTTTTACCTTTTATTCCAACAAGGATGGTGCTGGTGGTGGCTCATGCAGCCCTGGAACAATTCCCTGGTCAGTGGTAAAAATCCCCACTGTGAGCCCTGACTGCAGCTGCTGAGCAAACCCCCAGCATCCTCTGAGCACTTATCAGAGGCAATTCTTCTGTGAGCTGCCCCTGAACCCTCAGGATCCCCTTGGCACACACCTCCAGGACATCCATTTCCATCCTGATTCCTGCTCAAAAGCCACGGGGAGGGAGGAAAATGCTGAGGAAGGCTGGGCTACAGGAGAAGAGATTTTCCTTGCTGGGAACCTTGTGAGGCCAGGCCAGCTCCCAGCGCAAAGGGCAGTGCTGCCACAGCCCTGCTCCAGCCCTTTGCTGCCCGTTCCTGCACTGGGATGGATGAGAAAATGATGATAAAACACAGGATTTCCAGCCAGACACCAAACCCAGCCCTCCTGAGCAGCAAGGCTGAGCTTTCCAGAGCAGCTGGGGGAGATTCACCTGAGACCAACGAGAGAGAGGAGGTTCAGATAGGATATTGGGAAGAAATCCCAAACCATTCCCTGTGAGGTGGCCAGGCCCTGGCACAGGGTGCCCAGAGAAGCTGTGGCTGCCCTGGATCCCTGGAAATTCCCCCTGGATGAGGCTTGGAGCAGCCTGGGACAGGGGAAGGTGTCCCTGTCCATAGCAGGGGTGGCACTGGATGAGCTTTAAGGTCCCTTCCAACCCAAACCATTCCATGATTGCATCATTATGAGCACAGCAGCCCCTTCTGCACTTATCCAACACAACCTCAGTCTCAAGCTGCTCTGAATAATACACAAAACTGCTGGTATTCCCAAGCCTTTGATCTTCATTTGACTTTTGAGGGTTTTCAGGCACCATTTTCATTTAAAAATAGAAGAAGTACTCAAGTATTTCTACAGCACAAAGGCTTAAAAGGCTTTAAAACTTCAGAAAAGATTTTTAAGATGCCAAAATGAAGAATGTCAAGTGTTACTATCACTTCAATTCCAACCTGAGCTGGAAAAACCCTGCAAAGGTGAAAGTGTCTCCAGGAGAAACAGAGAGGGGAAAAGGGCAGTAAAACCCACTGCAGTGATGGGGAGATGCTTCCAGCTGTTCCAAAGAGGAGGAGAAATCTTCCCTGACCAGCTGAGAAAATCACTACAGATGTGTCCTGCCTGTGCTGAGAGAACAGGGGGGAACAATCCTCCTTTTGGGGAGAGGATGGCCAAGCAGAGCAGCTCCAAAAGGAATTACTGGGGAATTAAGATGTGAGTTTGTGCTACAATCAGAGACAGCACTTCCAGGCCATGCCAGCATCCAGAGCAGGCTTTTGGGCCATCCCTTTGCTCTTCACGAGCCTCTCCTGGCTCTTTTTGCTGCCTCTGGGGTGGGAATTGTGGATACCCTGAGTGGTTCTGCCCCAGAGCTCACGCCACGAGAGGCTGAACAGCTACTCCAAAGCTCCTGGTTTCACTGAGGTATTTCCACTTAATGCAGATTAATTTCTTGACAGCACAGAAATACCATGAAAGGCTCAGAGAAACAAAAAAAAAAAAGCCTCATTTAGATGAATTAATAACAGAGAGCAAGTGTATTATTAGTGAAGGCTCTAACGAGGTGCAGAGCCCTTCTCGAGGTGCAGAAACACCAGGCTGAGCTCTGACTCTGCATTTGCAAAGTATCTGAGGGAAAAGGAAGCTTTGGTGGAGCCCTGCTGACATCACTGCTGGGATCTCGGGTGGAATTCAAGATGTTGCTTTAAATGACAGCAGGGAGCTCCTGGGTGGGAGCTTTACTCTGCCAGGGACCCCCGCAAAGCCACAGAGGGTGAGAGGCATTTTTCACCCATCTGCTCCAGTCCCACCTGCCCCCAGCAGAGCACTGCTCATCCTCCCTTGCCAAAGCTTCCAAGGGGAAAGGGCAATTTCCTTCTGTGCGTTTTACAGAAAGAGAAACAAAGATGCCAAAAGATGGAACAGCCCCTGAGGCATCACCCTGGTTGGAAGGGGTGGGGAATGGGGGCCAGTTCCCCCAAATCCCAGCCCTTGGAGGGCCCCATCATTCCCCAACTGCTCCAAACACAGCTCAAACCAGACTTTTGAATACAACATGGAGAGCCCTGATGGCTGGTGGAGAGAAAAGCACATCCCCTCTGCTGAGCTCACGAGAATTTCTGGTTGTAACAGAGACTTCTGTGGTTTTAAAAAATGTAGAAGATTTAAATTCTCTTGTCTCCAAACAGCAGAAACTCGAGAGCTCATGGGGGTGAAGACAGAGTGCTCTGGATAAACAGGTTATTCTGTCACCATCAATTATTGTGTCTCTCTCCATTCGCTCTGCAGCGGGTGTCTCAGACACTGTCCCAGACAGGGCACGGAGCTGCCTGCACTCCTGCTCTCAGCCAGCGTGGCAATTTACTGCCTCCTCGGGAAGCCTTTGATATTGGAAAACCACAGCAGAGCTTTCTCTTTGCTTGAACGGCACCCAGGGGCTCAGCCACAGCGGAAGCGTTCGCGCTGCCCCAGAGATCAAAGTGGCTCAAAACCTTTCGCTTTTATCGGGCAAATTAAAAACAAACAAACCCTTCCCTTCCTCTCCTTTCGCTCTGCTGATGCCCATTCCCCTCCTAGGCTTCCCAGGCATCCTGCAGCAACACAGGGATTCGATGAGCAGCCTGGAATTAATTCGAGATGGAGGAGCAGAGATGCAGCACCGCGGAGAGCGCAGGGCTCCGTGCCCGCCGCTGCCACCCGCGCCCGTGCCAACGCTCACGGGGCACACGGACGTGCCCAGGATGGAGGATTCAAACCCCCGACACCCCTGCTGTCTGATTCCCTCGGATTTCTGTTTGTGCTCTTCTGAGTGTCCCTAATTCCTGCTGCTTCCCCCTCCCTGGCCGGCCAGCACGGAGCAAACCCGCTCTGATGCCCTGGCACAGGATCCCCCCCGAGCGCCAGCGGGACCAGACAAGTGCTCATCCAGCTGCAGGGGCCTTGAAATGGTGATGAACCCCGTCTGAATCCCGTGTGGGCACGGCCAGGGAGAGGGGGAGAGCCGAGGAGCAGCAGCCCGGGGCTAAAAGTGGATGTTGACTTCACTTCTCGCATTTGGGAGTAGGTGGAGGAGGTGGGTGGCCGTGAGCAGAGGGGAGGCGGAGGGGGCAGCAGCTATTTCCAGCTGCACTCATGTGCCATTTCTCTCAGTGCTGAGATTTGAGAGAAAACAGCAGGAGGTGGGGAGTGGGGGGGAACCAAAAAGGAAAATCACAGACTCGGTGCAGGAGAACACGTTAAGGTGCAAGAGAAAAGTCGTCACCATCAGCACAGCCTTGAGATTCCACCAGTACTGGGGGGTTTAAAAATATAACAAAAGCCAAGGCTGCTGGGACTGCTTTCCTGCACTGGACACACGAGGATATGATGGAAATGAGGCCACCTGACCGAGGGGCTCAGGCCAAGGTGTGGCCCCAAAATGATGGTAGAAGCTGCTGCTTGCAGAAAGCTTCCCTCCTAATGAAACTGCGAGGTTTTCTTGGCTCCCAGAGATTATGTAATATGTTCTTGCCTGCTGCTGCTGCTGCTGCTGCTGCTGCTGCTGCTGACTCATATTTTCCAAAATATATCTGGGAAGGAAAACATATGCCCATGTGTTTTAATGCACAGGTTTCCCCGTACAGAGCAATCCACAGGAGGTGCAGGCAGCGCTGCACACGCGTGTGCACATGCGTGCACTGACATGAGCGGGGAGGAGAGCCAGGACAGCCTGGCAGCTGCTCCAAAAAACCAGAGATTAAACCAGCTCTGCTTTCTGGGGCAAAGCTCAGCAACTCTGTAACACGGCAGGGAGCAGGAGGGAACCGGGAAGCCACGGAGGGAGATGGCAAAGGGAGAAGCACCGAGCTGCCGACAGCCTCCAGCCAAAGCTGGGCTCTGGGGAGCACACACAGGCTCGTCCTGAGCTTCAAATCCAGCTGGGAACACGGGGTTTGTGACAGCTGGGGCCACTGTGATAATCTGCAAATGGCAACGGGCTGACAGGACATTGGGGGTGGCCTCAGCACGTGGCTCAGCAGCACCCACCCCTTCAGAGGGGTGCTGGGGGCAGCAGGGCCAGTGCTCCCTGAATTCCATAAATCTACAGTCTCGCTCCTGTTAATGCCTGGGAACACACTTCCCAGGCTCTGGGTGTGCACTGAAGAAGCCAGGCTTCTGCTGGCTGAAGATCTCTGATTCTAAGGCAGCCTGTTAGTCTTCAGTAAATTTGTTCCCAGCCCGCAGGTTTGGGAGGTTCAGCTCCTCTGCTCCGTGCCCGGGTGCACTTTTAATTCCTTAGGAAAGACTTTTTGACAATTCTGCAAAGCCCTCAGTATCCAGGAGACAGGATCGATCTGCTGCTGGGCATTGGAAGACAGATCCATCTCCCCTGGCCCAGAGCAGACTGAAAATCTATCCAGATGTCACCTCCTGATCACCAAATCAAGGCAGCGGCTCTGCACCAGTGACGGCCCCGTTTCCCTGCACTCCTCGTGTGCTCGGGAAAAGCAGGGACAGTGCCCCACCCGGGGACAGGTGACAGTGCCCCTGCCCCTCCCCACCTCACACACCCCTCTGGAGAGGGAACAGGCCCTCCTCTCCTTCATCCCTGCATCACCCCGTGGTATTCCTGGTGATATTCCCTGCCTTAAGCATCCCGCAGCGGAGTTTAGACAATTCTATTTCAGCATCTAAAGCTTCATCAGAGCCAACTGCTCTTTCTTGTTTCACAGCAACTTTAAAATGTTTCATCTGCATTCAAACTATATTCGGTTCCATAATTGTTACTTTTAAACTTAATTCTTCTAGAACTTCACAAAACAGCGACCATCCAGCGTGCCTAAAAGGCTTTGGAATAAACCCTAAAAACAAACATTAAAGATTGATCACACTTTCTCAAGATTATACTAAAACTGACTGAAGCTCAACCAGATAAGGAAAGAGAGTTGCATTAAATTAATCAGCACCTTATCAAGCCAGGAAGAAAGAATTGTAGATAACAAGCCTTCCCTAAATTTGGTATCAGAACAGAAACTTCAGTGCACGACGTACCGAGAGAACCTTGTCAGATTTACTGAACACAATACAGGGGAGTGGAGCAACAGAAATAGCAGGGGAATGTGGTCCATAGAAATGCTTTGAAAAAAAACCTGTTTTCTGATAATGCCAGCAAGAGCCTGATGCTTTTGTCAAATTGAACAATTTTACTTGACAAAACTTTTCCCCAGATATGCCCAGCAAATTAACCCACTGCTTATTGGGGTAAAAGACAGATCCTTAGGGGTTTGCTCTCCACTCCTGTTTGTGCAGCTGAGGCCAGATTGCATTTGCTCAATTACAAGGGAACAATTCCGTACACAGTTCCGTCCTTCCTGCTTCCCAAGCCCTCTGAGTTGGGCTGATTCCTCTCCTGGCACCTCTCAGCGTGAGCTGCAGCTCTGAGCTCCCGTGCAGGGGCTCAAAACCCCCAAAAATGGCACCAGCAGCAGCGGAACCCTTGGGAAACTGTGGGGCCAACCAACATCCTGAGTGCTGAGAGTGAACAAACCCAGCCGGAACACCCCGGGATTTTCCCGGCTGCCTGGAGAGGCTGTGGGCTCTCTGCGGCACAGGGCACAGCCCAGATGCTCCGGGACATCCTCAGCATTCCAGGCGGGACAGGAGGGGAGCAGGGCTGGGGACAGAGGCCTCGGGAGGCAGGAGGACAGCCAGGCACGCTGCTTTTCCAGGGAGGAGCAGAGGGAAGGACATTCCAGCCTCAGTCCCCCCGGCAAAGCCCGGGCAGGGACAGCCCCACTCCAGAGGGACACGGGAGCACACACGGCTCATCCCATCACTGTGGCCAGCCTAGAAATCCACTTGGGGCTTTATCCAGGGGGGAAAAAAAGGGAAAAACGAGCCGGGCTGCTTTAACCGGGGTGATGCTACTCACTGAGCCTGGTCTGCCTCCCTGGCACCCAGGGCAGGGCTGCCGGCTGTGCCCAGCACCCGCAGGGGTCAGCGCCTGCCCTGCCCATCTCGGACAGGTCCTGGAGGAGGGGAAGGGGCTGGGGACCGGCTCATCGCTGGAGACTGAGCCCATCCCGGCGAGCAGGACGGGCTCAGCGCAGCCCCGGCTCCGCCGAGGAGCAGAGGCAGCCCAAAATAGCCCCAGGGCGGCTGCCAGCAGCCCATACGTTGTGTTATATATGTCTCAGCTGATGGAAAGGAAGGGGCAGGCGCTGAACCACATGGCCCTTCACACGGGCACGGCCGCACGCGGCTGCTCCCGGCTCCCAAATCCCCCAAATCCCCCCAGACGCATCCTCCCCTCCAAAGGGAGCAGCTCCGCACCAGGCTGGCCTCTGAGACCTCCCCACGGCAAGGTCTGCACGAAAACGAAGCCAGCCAGACCCCAAACACGCTGCCAAACACCGTCCCCCACCGACGGGCCCCGCATCCTGCTCCTGCTCCCAGCCCCACGAACCCCCCACCCCAAAATGTGCCTCAGTTTCCCCGGTTCTGGGATAGCACGAGAGGGGTAGCTCCCCAAAGCAGCACGCTCCTGTGAAACAATATCCTTAGAGATAAACTAGAGCCAGTTGAAACCCAGACATAATTCTTTAAATCCTTGCACGCACTCACTCCCTTCATGCCCCAAAATTCTCTGTAATTCTGGAGGTGAAGCTTCCAGGCTGCCCAACACAGAGCAGGGCTTCCTGCCCTGAGCCCAGATGCCCTTGTGAACACCCCACCAAGCTGGTGTTTCCAACAACAACGTGATTCCCAGTAAAAGCAGGAGTCAGGAGCGGGGGCCGTGTGGCCCTTTGCTGGTTACAGCCAACCCAGCCGCCCGTGGGCGCTTGCAGATTAAGACTCATTTCCACTCAGGAAAGAAATTCAACCACAACTAATAAAATAAAGACAATAAATCACGGCTCCTCCAGCAGCTCTTCCTCCAGGAGCACCTATTTTTAGTGGGAAGCATCAATCACTACAGCTCTTGCTCTGCAACAGCTCCAAAAGGCAAAAGCCAGGTAGGCAGAGCTGGGCACCCACATGTCCCCCACCTGCAGTGCCACTGTCCCCCAGCCAGCCAGGACAGCATCATAGAACGGGGATAAACAGGACAACACTCAGCACTGTGTGATATTCCTCCATCCCAGGTGGAAAAGAAGAGGCACAAGGCAACAAAGGAACAAAGGAACGCGCCCGAGGCCGTACAGGGATCGGTGGCAAAGGCAGGACCCAGCAGAATGAGCCTCTGCCAGGAACCCCTGCACGAGCACCCTCTTCAAGCAGGACAGTTCTCACACAATTTAGCAACATTTGGGAGTTTTCTTAAAGCTTCCCAACTTCTCCTCGTTGGAGACTCCGCAGCTCTGAGACAAACCCCTGAGTTTTACCAAAATAGCTCTCCCGGCATTGCACTGGGAGAGACACACTGAGCACGATTATCACAGCCAGATGAGAAAATCCACGCTGGAAATGCAAAATGCAGGAGGCTCCCCGGGAGGGATGCACCATTCCAGCGGAGCACACACGGACACACATGCAGGCAGGCACGGCACACGCAGCACCGGCTCCCAGCACAACCAGCACTCACTGCAAACACAAACCAGGCACCACAACAAAATGAAATGACAACACAGACGGGGGTTCTACCCACAAATTGAAACTAAAGCAACCAAAAATAAAATTAAAAGAAAAAAAACAAACAACAAAACCCAAACAAACCAAAAAACTAAAAAAAAAAAACTTACATGGATTTTTGGCAATTTTCCTTCAGACATTATACACAGCAGCTGGGCTGTGTACTGAATACCTGATCCAAAAAGAAATATAACCACATTATGCAAACGGATGGGGGCAGGAGTCAGGTGAACACGCAGCTCTTAACAAGTCATCTACGGGCTGAGAAAGCACCTCTGCATCCCCCCGGCAGGGCTGGCACTGGGGCACATCTTCACTCACTGCCCAGCAAAAGCCAGGGCTGTGCTGATGCCATCCCCGGGGACAAAGCCAAATGGCAGGACAGGGCAGAGCCAGCACGGCACAGCCCTCGGAGCTGTCCCATCCCCTTGCACTCGTCATGGGAGGTTTTAAACAGAGGTGGGAAATAGCCAGGCTGGGGGAGGAAGCCTTTAGAAAGCCCAAAGGAAAGCACTTTATCTGTCTTAAAGAGCATTAAAATCGCCGTGCAAGGGCAGGGCAAGGCGGGCTCATCCCGACACCTCGGCTCTCTGGGAAGCGCTCAGAGAGGGGGACAGCACCCTTTCCCCACGCCAGGGAGGGTGCCTGAATCTTTAAGACAGCAGCTTGCTGCTCGGGAGGAATGGACTTTTTATGGACTGTGGGAAACAGGGTTGCTATGATACAGGCAGAGGCATTTCCATGAATCCTGTGGCAAATAACATTGAATCCTGCTTAAGCAGACAACAGCAAGGCAGGTCTCCCATCACCCAGCCTCAGCAAAAACACACACAGCAGCAAGAACTGAAAAGAGATTTTATGCATCACAAACACGCTTTTTGCAGACAAATTCATATTTTTTTTTTCCTTTGGGGCCGTATTTTCCAGAGAGTCAGCACTCTGGTTCCTTTAAAAGGAACGATCCCTCTGCCTCATCATCCCTGGGTTTGAGCATCCTCACAAACGGGAAGAAACCCAGCGGAGTCACGGGGCTGAAGCACCCGCAGGGACCCGAGCGTGACCCGGAGGGTCCCACGGAGCTCCGGGACCAGGAAAGCTCCAAGCCCGGGGCTATTTCCCAGCGTGCAAACGACACCCGGAGCGCTGCAGGCACTGTCACTTACGGGCACGGGGCTCTAGCGGGGCCTGGCAGCGCTGGCACCCCAGCAAGCTCCTGACACCGCTCAGGGGCTGAGCCAGCTCGGAGGGACCGAGGGGCAACGCCAAACTACACAGCTGGGGCTGGGGCAGGGGCTGGAGAGATGGTCACTGAGGCCTGGGGTGGGAAACAGAGAGCAAGCAAAGCCAGCAGCAAGCCCAGCCCTCTTTTGGCTCTCGTTTCTTCCTCTTTTTCCCCCCAAAATTCCAGCAGGAAGCCTGAGACAACAAGAACGGTGCTGCTACAATAACAAAGTTTGCTGCTGCCAACTTTCCTATTGCTCTGTGGTAACTTTCCTTCTTTAACTCCACCAGCCTTCAGGAGGATAAAAGGCAAAAAGTTGTCCTAAAACCACACGAATTCTCTCCCAAGGAATTCACGTTCCCCGACGGGAAAAGCTCAGCTCCCGGCGCTGCCTCCCAGCAGCTGAGCGTGCACAGCCCCTCGTCTGCCCCATGCACCCCCAGCACACCCCACACCCCAAGGATGGACCCAGAGGGGTATGGCAGCAATATCCACCACTGAACACACACAATTCCTAAATATCTCCTGAGGAGTACAAGCTCTGGATCAAGGAATGCACCCAGGAAACCATGTCAGGTACGGGGCATTCCTTGGAGAAATCGTGCTGAAAGGTAAACCTTAGTGCCAGGAGCCCTGAGAGAATAAACATTCAGGCACAGCCACATCTCATTTGAACTCAGTTTTGGGGTTGGGTTTTTGCTCATTTTTCCACCCTTTCTCCTCCAAATCTCTTTGCTGCTCACGGCTGATGCCCTGAAAGGATGATTTCGGCTGCTGGCTGATCGATTCCCTCTCCATGGTGATCTCAGCTCATTTATTACAACGCCAGGAGATTCTGCAACCTATGAAACCACTGACACAGGATGGCCAACAGGCAAACAGAGCAAATCTGAGCTGGTTAACAACCCAAACCATCCTCAGCAGCAATTTTATTTACTGGGGCTTTTTTTAGAGAAGAAGACTGACTCAGTCTCCTGCGAAGTGAAGCAGGTACCTCTTGCAGAGAGCCACAAGTGACGAGGGGAAACGGAGCCAGGAGGCACTGAAGCTTCTTCCCTGGCTTTTCTCCCCATCAAAACGGGTTACAGCCCCATAACACTTCTGGGGACAATTGCTCCCACCCTGGGACTCAGGGAAAATTCCTTTTTTCTTTTATTTAGAGCTAGAAGCACTTTGAAAGCACCAAATTTGCCGGATTTAACTCCGTTTCCAATCGTGCCACCACCAAAAAGCCATCGGCTCCCGAGCCCAGCTCAGCATTTAATTCCCAGCACACAGACTGGGAAATCACTGGGAAATCACTCCATGTCTCCATCTGGAACCTCCAGCTTTGTCTTTAGACATCAGTTACATGGTTTGTTTTTTTTTTTTTTGTTTTGTTTTAGAGGACATCAAATAAATAACAGACAGCTGGAATTAGCACAAATTAGTTAAATTATAACAGCAATAAAAATTCTGGTGACCACCAACAAAGATAAAAACATTTTCAAACTGCTATTTTTGTTTGTTTTAAGCAATTCTGATTTTTCTGGAGGGAAAAATAACAGATTAAAAAAATTAAAAACCATAAAACCTCTATCAGAAGCACAGAACAGAGACATATTTTCCAGAGGCAAAGACATTGCTCTTTCCAGACATTCCCTTCGTATTCTCTCCAAACTCCTCGTGCTGCCTCTGGAGCCCCCAGCCAGCCTGGCTTCCCAGCTGTAAACATTGCAATTTCGGGCTAGAAGCACCTCCAACTACTGGACACCCTTCCAGCAAGCCCATAATACACAACTTAGCACTTCATTCTCCAGAAAATCAATGTAAATAAAGTCACGCCAAGCAACCCATCTCAAAAGCTCGTTATCCTTGAGGTGGGCAAAGATTTTTCTTAGATACATTCCCCAAAATTTGATACACACACACACACACAAGAGAGAGAAAGAAAAGAAAGCCAAAATCAGATTTCCAGAAAATCAAAGCAAAACCCAACCCCTCCATATCTGCTGCTTTAGCAAAGAAAAACAAAGCTGGCATTGCCCTTTTTCCCTTTGATCTTTCCTTCCCAATTTGCAGAGACAGAAACCACGCACGACCGGAATAAAAACCCAGCAGGTTATGCTTCGGTCCCTCTCACATCTCTAAAAAAAAGGAGCTGGGTTACATCACTGTGGACATAGAATTTGGAGGCTTTGGGGCTGAATATTAAGAAATCAAATCAGATCATCAAGGCAACACAGATAAAATACAGTAAGTAGAATTTATCTCTTTTTTTGTTTAGTTTTGTGGCTGAATGTTATTTTAGCCAAGATTTAATCCTTTAACAGGATTTCTTAAACACACATACACACCCCCCCACCCCTTAAAAATGTCCACAGCTCGATTCCACGGCACACAGCAGCACCTCTCACCTGGCACCTGCATGGTTACTCTCACAGACACTGCACATTAACTGCTTGCTGGAAACCGCACACAAAACCACTCATTATTAACTCGAGCCTCTATTTCAAAGGAAAGCAAAACAACACAGCCAGAGCTCACCACAGACAGATCATTTCCACTCTGCTGCTGCCTAAAGAAGCACAGCTCTATCTCGCCAGCACAGCACCACCGAGGACTGGATCGCTGTTATTATTTATCACATTTAAAACCCCGGCAAAAGCAGCTACACTTACAGGCATACTTAAAAGACAAGACACGACAAAAGATTTAGGGAGAGATAATAATACCAACGTCATACATATCACAGCGAGGCCATGTTGAAGCTCAACGCGTTTCCCCCCTCAGTAAGAAATCTCTCTCTCTCTTTCTCTCTCTCTCTCTTGCCTTTCTCTCTCTCTCTCTCCCGCTCGTGCTCTCTTGTTGAATTGCTAGTGGTAGTAGTAGCCCCCAACAGCTCAGGAGAAAAAATCCATTTAACGAGTGCCCAGGAAGAACATGAGTATGACATTCACAAGCAATAGCACCACAATCACTGCAAAAACGACCACCGTTTGAACATCCAAGGTCATTGTGCAATGCAGAACACTGTAGTGTTCGAGGTGTGGGGCTGGCAGATTTGGAGAAGTCAACCTCTGCTCTGTAAGACTGTCCATACATCCACCATGCTAGAATAGAGGAGAAAACTGTTCCTGGTTTTGGGTTGGTTCGTAATGCTTTGTGCCCTGCCTTTAGTTTCTCCCCTATCTGCTGTCTCTAGCTCATTCTGAGCCCGCTAAGTGAAGCATCATCACAACCAGCGAGCACTCGGGATGCAAAATCCTTCCTTTAGGAAAAGAGCGAGCGCTGTCTGCAAGCTTCTCTCTCTGTCTCGTCCCCCCTGTCTCTCCCGGTCTCTCTCTCGCTGGCTGGCTCGCTTTTTAATTCGTCGAGCCAGTGCAGATACGGAGCCCGTGTGAGTGTGACAGCTCTGCAAGCTGCTGCGGCTGCATCCCTCGCAGCGAGGCGGACCCTGGCGCATACAAATCAGCTCCAGTGACCAGGCAGCGAAGGCATCCTGCCTGTCACTCAAACGCAGAAGGAAGCGCTGGCTCCATAAATACGCGAGGCTTCCGCCCCGCCGGGACAGCGAGCGCACGCAGCCGCGGCTCTGCCCGCGCCCCGGAGGCGGCTCCGATGCTCCGGCCAGGGGGCTCCGATGCTCCGGGCAGGGGGCTCGGATGGTCCAGCCGGGGGGCTCGGATGCTCCAGCCAGGGGGCTCGGATGCTCCGGGCAGGGGGCTCAGATAGTCCAGCTGGGGGGCTCGGATGCTCCAGCCAGGGGGCTCGGATGCTCCGGGCAGGGGGGCTCAGATGGTCCAGCTGGGGGGCTCGGATGGTCCAGCCAGGGGGCTCCAAGGGGGCTCAGATGGTCCAGCCAGGGGTCTCGGGTGCTCTGGGCAGGGGGCTCGGATGCTGCAGCCAGGGGGCTTGNAACAACACAGCCAGAGCTCACCACAGACAGATCATTTCCACTCTGCTGCTGCCTAAAGAAGCACAGCTCTATCTCGCCAGCACAGCACCACCGAGGACTGGATCGCTGTTATTATTTATCACATTTAAAACCCCGGCAAAAGCAGCTACACTTACAGGCATACTTAAAAGACAAGACACGACAAAAGATTTAGGGAGAGATAATAATACCAACGTCATACATATCACAGCGAGGCCATGTTGAAGCTCAACGCGTTTCCCCCCTCAGTAAGAAATCTCTCTCTCTCTTTCTCTCTCTCTCTCTTGCCTTTCTCTCTCTCTCTCTCCCGCTCGTGCTCTCTTGTTGAATTGCTAGTGGTAGTAGTAGCCCCCAACAGCTCAGGAGAAAAAATCCATTTAACGAGTGCCCAGGAAGAACATGAGTATGACATTCACAAGCAATAGCACCACAATCACTGCAAAAACGACCACCGTTTGAACATCCAAGGTCATGGTGCAATGCAGAACACTGTAGTGTTCGAGGTGTGGGGCTGGCAGATTTGGAGAAGTCAACCTCTGCTCTGTAAGACTGTCCATACATCCACCATGCTAGAATAGAGGAGAAAACTGTTCCTGGTTTTGGGTTGGTTCGTAATGCTTTGTGCTCTGCCTTTAGTTTCTCCCCTATCTGCTGTCTCTAGCTCATTCTGAGCCCGCTAAGTGAAGCATCATCACAACCAGCGAGCACTCGGGATGCAAAATCCTTCCTTTAGGAAAAGAGCGAGCGCTGTCTGCAAGCTTCTCTCTCTGTCTCGTCCCCCCTGTCTCTCCCGGTCTCTCTCTCGCTGGCTGGCTCGCTTTTTAATTCGTCGAGCCAGTGCAGATACGGAGCCCGTGTGAGTGTGACAGCTCTGCAAGCTGCTGCGGCTGCATCCCTCGCAGCGAGGCGGACCCTGGCGCATACAAATCAGCTCCAGTGACCAGGCAGCGAAGGCATCCTGCCTGTCACTCAAACGCAGAAGGAAGCGCTGGCTCCATAAATACGCGAGGCTTCCGCCCCGCCGGGACAGCGAGCGCACGCAGCCGCGGCTCTGCCCGCGCCCCGGAGGCGGCTCCGATGCTCCGGCCAGGGGGCTCCGATGCTCCGGGCAGGGGGCTCGGATGGTCCAGCCGGGGGGCTCGGATGCTCCAGCCAGGGGGCTCGGATGCTCCGGGCAGGGGGCTCAGATAGTCCAGCTGGGGGGCTCGGATGCTCCAGGCAGGGGGCTTGGATGTTCCGGGCAGGGGGGCTCGGATGCTCTGGCCAGGGGGCTCCGAGGCAGCTCCCAGCGCTCCGAGCAGCGCAGATCCCTCCCCGCACCGCCCCGGGATGCGGCTGCCCTGGAAAACGGGAGCCCCCAGAGCCGGTGCTGCTGGGAAAGGGAGCAGGAGCAAAGCAGCCAAAAGAACAAAAAGGCAACTCGTGGTAACCCTGGAAATTCGCTGTGAGCCTGAAGTGTGGGAGCTGGGCAGGGGGAATCACCTTTTAGCTCTGTACAATCATCCTGCCATCCCAAATCCTAAAACCTCTCCCCTCAGCACTGCACCGGCTGTCTCCATCTAAGAGTTAAACTGAATTCTGAGTCTACAGACAGACATCTATAAAGGGAGGGGGGGCAGCACAGATGGAGTGTCTTTATTCCTTCTGCAGCAGCCAGAAATGCTCATTCCTACATTAAAATCACACGCAGACACTCAGGGTTTATGGCCCAGGTGCCAGGTGCCATCCCAAACCTCCATCTCAGATCCCAGCACCAGCAGCTACCTCAGAGAGGCACCACGAGGCACACAAACCACACAGGCTCAGCTGGAAAAAGCAAACGGTTTTCCAGACAAAGACAAATACAGCAGTGCTGCCAATGCAAACGCAGAATGCACTGAAATGTGCACCCCGGGGCTGAGCACGGCACCTTCCAGGAAACCTGCCCCTCCCAATGCTCCCGCACGGACACCAGGCCAGGGGGCACCAAACGAGCAGCTCCTCCCTTCTCCCGCAGCAAACGGGGAGAGCTGGGAAGGGTTTTTGTGTTTAAAGCTGGCCAGCTCCATGTTTTAACCTCGCCAGCAAGGGGCAGCCTGTCCTGCCAGCAGCGTCCTTCCAGGGCACCAGCACTGGGCAAGGGGCAGGGGGTCACACAAACATTAACCCAGCTGCTCAGTGCAAGGCTTATTTCCATTTTCTTCCTTCGCCACAGGGCTCCCTCAAAACCAGGAGGGTCCTGTATCCACCCCAAACACCGTGAAAGGAGAGGCCCTGGCAGGCCTGGATGTCCACAGGGTCTCCCTTGATGGTCTCCACTCAGACCCACTGGTTTGTGCCAGACCAACACTCAGCCAGCAGCACCCTGCTCATTTGTGACCCGCTCTGGAGCACGTGTGGGCTGGGATGTGTTTGTACATGCAGGGGGTGGGTGGTGTGCAGCAGCATTAGAAACAAGAACAGTTTGGGTTGCTTAGGGTGGTTTATTTTGGGTGTTAAGCACCAGCCAGAGGCTCCCTCCAGCATGTGAGGCCCCTGCTCTGTCCAGGCAGGGAGTTTCTTATTCAGGAGGACATTGAAAAGCCCTTTTCTCACTGTATATTCCCAAGAAGCTGCTGTAAAGCTGCCCCAGGCCAGGCTGTATCCAGGTGATGGATCTGCCTCATCCCCGGCTTCCAAACCTGCATTTTCCATCAAGGATCCATTTTTAGGATAGCCAGTCTGTCTGATGTAATTTTAGACTAATCAGAATAGCAAACATAGAATGATTCAGGTTGGAAGGGACCTCGGAGATCGCTTCATTCCAACACGTAATAGATGTGGAATATTTATTATTATTGCTACCATCCTTTCCCAAAACAACACAGGCAATTTTCCAAAACATAAACCTGAACTTACAAAAACAGCTGGGAAATTCCAGTTTCAGTCTCAGAAGCAACGACGACTTCCCCAAAGCACACAACCAGCCTGAATTGAGAGGGGTTTTATGGCCGCTTTCTTTTCCTCTAAACTGCAGAGAGCACGGAGGGAGCCCGGGTGTGGAGCCCAGAGGAGGTGTTAAAGAAAGCCCAGTGCAGATGTTCTGCTGGTCCACCCACCCCCAGGGGCTGGGGACCCTCAGCAGGCACAGCCCATCCCTGGCTCGGTGTCCTCTCCAGCCCAGACTGGGAAACGCCAGCGGGGTATCAAGGCAGCCTCCCCCGAGCCTTGCACAGAGTCGGGGCAGCAAAAGCAGGGCAGGGGGAGCAGCAGAGGGCTGGGAAACCTCCAGAACAAAGGTGCCCACATCACACATGCTCACTGGCCGCTTCCGGAGCCGAACGGGAGGGTTTCACTGCCAGCACCGGGCTGGGGCTGGCATCTTGCAGGAGCTGAGCCACTCAGAGCGCGGGGGAGGGCACGGACTGAAAACAGAGCCAGCCCCTCCTGAGCTGCCGGCTGCGCCCGGGGGGTCCCCAAAAACCCCCAGCACGAGGATGTGGGGACCCCAGTGCTGTGCCCCATCCCCTGGGGAGCCCCCCGGGGGATGCTGCATCCCGGGAGAGGCTCAGCTGCAGCATCCCCATGCCCAGGTCTCTGTCTCAGAGCAAACAGCCCCTACAAGAACAGGCAGGAGAGCAGCGGGTGCCTCACCTGGCCCAGGGACAGCTCTGAGATCCAGAAGAGGCTGTGTGTGTACCAGCGGCACCAACAGATCCACTGCAGAGAAGCTTCTATTTCAATGATATTCGCAGTATTCCCACCAGGAATTGCTGCTTTATATAATTTCCCGCGCCTTCTGCGTGCACTAAACGTTAATTTTACTACGAAAATGGATGGGACCTCCTCTTAGAAGCCCTTCTGATAGAGCACACCTACCCAGCTGGGGTTTATGTAAAACCACGGTGAAGTTTAACTTCATGGAACACTTTCTGGGAAGTTCAGGCTAATGTTCTGTACAGAGCAAAAGGAGGAAGGGGAAGAGAAGATTTGTACCAGTTACATAAAACACCACGTCCCGCACTGCACAGAACATGCCCTGGCACTCGGGGAGCTTTGGGGAGCACGGTTTGTGATGCAGGATGGTGCTGGATGAGAAGGGGGATTGGAATTTCAGCACCGCTTCGCAGGGACAGCGATCGGGGACGGAGCCGGGGCTCCCGCTCCCATCGCATCCATCCAGCTTCGTATCTGCATCAACCTGATGGACGCGTGTGGGATGGGGAATCCTGGACACCCAGATAACCAACAGAGGGGCCCTACACTGACATTAATTACAGGGCAGGAATTCTGGAGCAAACGATGCCAAATCCTCCCGTGCGGAACACGCCGGGCTCAGCTTTGTGACCACGTCTCCCTCCAATGGATGTCTCCAGTAATTAGCACATCCCTCTCCTTGCAGCTCAGCAAACACAGCTCAGGATTTGGAACTGGAGAGCTCACAGCTGCTGGATTCCTCTCGCAAGGACAGGCCCACGGGCCCCAGGAGGTGCAGGGACAGTCCAGGGGTGTGTGGCTGCACACGGAGTGAGCTCCAGTTCCCTGCCCTGCTGTAGATCTCTGTGCAGAGTAAAACCTCCACTCGTGGACAGGCAGAGGAAGCATCTCTGTTTTCCCAACACATCAGCTCCACCTTCTATTGACTGGGAAAATGAGCCTCTAAACTGTTAACCTCAATGCAGACCCAGAGGATTCTGGCCGTGCCTCCGTAGGAAGTGGTGTGGCAGAGCCTTGGGATGGGACAGGATCCCAATTTGCAAAGCTTTGGCCAAAGGAGAAAAGGCTCTGCGTGAATTTGGGGAAATTTCACACAAATCAGCGTGGCTCGTGATTCTGAGCAGGAATAAAACTGGTCTGGATGGATCAAATCCATGGTCAAGGGGAAAACACTGCTGGTGACTGTCAGTCCCAAACTGCTCCAGCTCCTTTGTATTCCCCCTTGGAGCACAAGCCCCAGCCCAGACCTTTATGGCACTGTGAGGGAAGTTTAAAGCTTCCAGCTGAATTAATATTGCCCCCAGGAAGGAGCAGGCAGCCATGGTACCCAGGGATGTGTGGGCATCAGCTCCTCCATCCCCAGTGTCCCGCGGCCACTGCCGTGACGTGGGACACCACGTGGGGGGTGACTCATGGACTCCATCAGAGATTATAAGAAAACCATTAAATTATTTTTTTTTCTAAATCTAGGCAGGAATTAAGCTCAGGGTTTCAGAGATTAAAGGCCAGTGAGATTATGAGTTGCTGTTTCCAAAAAGGAGGATTTCCTTAAGCTGGGAGTTGCCTCTTTTTCCTTTCTCTCCATGGAATGTCTGTCAGAGCCCTCTTTTCCAACCTGGGCCAGATGGGAGGCACCAGCCTACGAGCTGCAGAGCTGCTGCAACGGGAGGATTTTTCCTCAAGAATCTCCAGAATCTTGTATGTTTATGGAATGGCTTCATGGGAAGCTTTAAAAATCCCCAAACACCTGGAATTCCTTACCCAAATTACAAAATGGAGGAACACTCGTAGAGACTTAGACCTGGGCCTGATTTTGGCTGTGAAAAATTAACTTTCCAGTCACCTACAGTTCCTTGCCTCTCCACTCCATCCCTCAAATGCAAAGCTTCCTCACTGTCCACATGAACTTGGGGACTTTTTTGCAGTAATTTCCTCTTTCTAAAGGACTGCAGAAGTTGAGAGCCAGCAAAGCAGTGGAGTGGGAGAGAAGGAGGACGTGGGAGAGAAGGAGGACGTGGGAGAGAGCAGGGAAGGACCACACGAAGCAAGATGCCCTCGTGGCAAGGCTGGGAGTGCTGCAAAGAGAAGAAAATGTTTCCAAGCCCACTTTGCAATGTTTAGAGCACACAGGGCATTGCTGGAGGTTGAGTTCAGCTGTACCCCCGTGACCACCGAGCCAAGAGTGCCACACAAAGCTCACAGGAGCATCTCTGGGTCACTGCTCTAAGTATTCCATGAAAAAAAAACCCACAAGAATTTCACCAAGAGGCGGGAAGCTGAGCCACAGCGGCAATGTCCCGATGGGATCGGTGTCTCAGCTCCTGTGACACTGCACAGACCAGGCTGAAATGGCACAGAGAGCCTGGCTGGGGGCATCGAGCCCACTGTGCTCCCCTGGATTGCAGTGAGAACAACAAATCTTCTATTTTTAAGTTTACTTGAACTTAAAGCATTAAGACAGACTAAAATCTCCTGCCCCTGGCAATCGCGCTGTGAGTGCTTTCTGCTCTGCTCGCATCTGCTCCACACTGCAGCCTGTACCCGAGAAGCATCTTCAGATTCCCAGTGCTGAAAAAGAAAACAAACCCCCCCTCAAAGCCACAGAAATCAGACGTGGCAACACCAATTACCCTGGTCACAGAGAAAGACTGCAGGGGCCGAGAAAGTTCTGTTTAAAAGGACCCATCCAATTCAGCCACTCATTTCGACCTTATGTAAGCTCTCCTTGTCTGAAAAAAACCCCAACCCCTGGCCTAAAGGAACACAGAGACCTTTACTCCTTGATTTTTATTTCTCAGCTTCTGGGCTCACTGTTGAGCCTGGGAAAAGGTGAAGAAAGCAAAGCCCAAACTGCAGAAAAATCCAAGCCAAGTTCCTTCCTTGGGGGAGACGAGAGCTCCCTCCAGGCCCTCTGACATTAAACTGCAGAATCTTCACATCAGCACATGTCTGGACAAAGTGGTGAGTGAAAAAAGATCATCACCTGCTAGAAAATGAAACGAGACCCTTCTGAATGCAGGGTCAGTGTCCTCAGTGGAGTCCCTGAGAAATTCAGCTGCCCAGGCACGGGGAAAACACTTTGGCATGAAAATCAAAGAGCGTTTCAGCTGTGCTGTAACAAGGAAGGTCCTCTGAAATCCAACACAATCGCAACTCCTACGCAGCAAAAAAGCAAACCCAACAGAGCATTTCCCTCTGCCCCAGCCCACGGAGGCCCAGCAATGAGCAGGGCAAGGGGCTGGGAAGAAGGGGAACAGCACCATCCATGACCACCCACCAACGGCAACATCACAAACCACGTGGGGCAAAGCAGAGGAGAAGTTTGGCTTCTGCTTTGTGCCTTCGCTGCCTGGCCCTGCACAGGGGTGACTCCCTGAACTTTTTATCACCAGATAGGCAAGGCAGAGCCAGGCCCTGCCCCGGGGCTCCAGGGAGACACAAAGGCTCGTGGATTTGAAATCCTGATGCTGAGCACTCCCTGGGACTTGTGACCCGACTCCTGCCTGCTGCTGGGCCAGCCCGAGCTTAGTCCGAGGGCAATCTGGAGTTGCCCACCCAGGCAGGCTGAGGCAGGCATGGTGCCTGCCTTGGTGGCACAGCTGTGGCACAGGGAGTCACAGCCCTGCTTCCTGCAAGGGAATGAGGATGGAAAACAATGGCCCAGAGCTCCCTGCAGCCTCCTCAGCCCCCTCCTGTGACACTTGGCTCCAGCTTCCCTGGGCTTCTCCCTGTCAAGACACTGAGAAAAGGAAAAACCATCTCATTAAGAGGCTGACCCACGGGTCTTGTGTTCTTCACACAAATTAACCCAGAGAACTGGATGTGTTTCATACAAATCATTTTCCCCCTCCTCTCCCTGCCTCCTAAAAAAAGGAGAGGGAACAGCCTATTGAATCTGGCACTCTTGTAATGAAGAAAACAGTGCAAGCCAACCTAATGAAGTAGGAATTCCAGATGGATAGCAGTAGGTGGATGAATAGAACATAGAGCACTCAGCACTATCAGCAATATCAGCATGAAAAAAAGAAGTTTATAGCCTTTTTCTACTTTTTTCTGCCCTTTCTCCAGGTGAGGCAGGTGAATGTCAGGAGGCTCTATTCCCTCTCCCAACCCAGTGGGATTCCTTGCAGTGAGAGGGAGCCCTCCTGCAGCTCGTGACAATGTGTGACAGCCAAGGGGACCCTGGCTGTGCCAAGGGGACCCTGCCTGTGCGGGATCACAGGGACAATCCCACCTGCTGTGGCACACAGCTGCACACAGGGGCACAGGAAGGCACCTGGTGCTGTGCTGGCTGCCCCAAGCAGCTCAGCTGGCACTTCTGTGCTGCTGATCAGCAGCACCAAGGGGAAAATCCACTGGGATGGAGCTGAGGTTTGTTTTGCCTCCTGGAACACGGCACTGCAGGTGCCACCTGAAACAGCCAGGCACCCAGGGTGGGGTGCAGCTCCCTGCATGCCCAGCATCACCCTGGGTCCCATCCCAGGGATTCTGCAGCGTGACAGAGTGGGGAGGAGGTGCTGGGATCCCCTCTGAACACTCTTCTGTAGAGGAGCACAACTCCCTGGCTTCAGCAGGAGTCACCAGAGCTCCGGACAAGGAACTCTTCCCTTCTCATCAGCCTAAGCTGCAGATTTCACAGGCTGAACCTGGCTCCTGGATAAGGCACTCCTGCCTTTCCCACACCCAGTACTCTGGCCATTCCCTACCAACGCTGTCTTTCCCCTCCCTGCTCACATTACATAATAAGTATCTTTATTTATTTATTTATTTTCATAAGTCGTCTTTTCATAACAATAGAAACTATTGGAGACTGAGATAACTTGATGAATTTTTCCTATTATCTAAGAGCTTAGTCACTCAGGGAATTAGTCATGTTCAAAATAACAGCCAGGCTCAAAGAGATTCAGAGCAACCATTCCAGAGCAGAAGCAGCTAATGTCATAAATACATTAAGATGTCAGCTTGAAGCATTTCAGAGATTTTTCAAGAAGTGTTTAAAAAAAGAAAAAAACCCTTTGATGAGTTACAAGGAAATCAGGTTCTCGGCAGTTAAAAAAACATTGTGGTTGGCAAAGCCTGTGGTGCTCAAAACACTGAAACCCTGGGCAGGAGGGACAGATGGACGTGGTGACCACACGGGGTGTGCAGCTTCCCAGCAAGCACAGCCCGCTCCGAGCTCCACGAAATCCTGCTCCCCGTGCCTGTGGCACCCTCCCAGCACTCCCAGGGTTTTCCAGACATCTCAAGGGACAGAGGAGTTATTGGCGTGTCCCTTGCCCAGCAGGTGGGAACTGGGGCCAGAGACGTGGAAATGGAGCCAGGCCTCCTCCCAGCCCCTCCTGGGACTGACACAAGGAGCAGGGATTTATCCAAACGTTTTTATTTACCACAGACAGCATCAACTCTTTCTTAACCCGGACATTTGGCATAGCAGCACTCGTAGGAGGCTGTAACTGAAAGATTAAAGCAGTCCCAAACTGGGAGAGAAATTGAAAACTCAACAGCAACTGTGCAAGAAAAACCCCACCAAGAAATGGATTTGGTGGGATGGACTCCGGGCTTTGGGGGCTCCCTGGCACTGCAGCACACCTGGAATCCTCTGGGGCATGCAGAGCTCAAAACATCAACCTCCAGTGACAGGAGACCCTGGGATGGACAGAAATAAACTTCCAAACTTTCCACTCTCCCATGGAAAAGTCCTCCCTGCCGAGGCCACAGGGCACAGAGACCGGGCAGCATCCTCTGCAGGACACCCACAGCTCCCCGGGAGCTTCCCTGGGACGTGCTCCAGCAGCAGCCAGCAATCCCTGCTCCCTTTGATCTCTGCAGGAAAACTGCTCTGGGGCTCTTCAGTCCCATTTTTCCCTCATGCCTGGATACCACAAGCTCCTCTTCCCATCCTGCCCTGGCTTCTCTCCACCAGCTGCATTTGCACATCCAAACTTCCAGAAACCAAAGTCGAACCCAAACTGCTTCTTTTTTCACTTCTCTTTTCCAGATTTCATATGGAGGTTTTTAGAATTACAGAGTGCAAAGAGCACTTTGCACTTCCAGCATCCTGTGATCTGCAGACTGAAAAGTGGGGAAGAATCAGTGAGAAAAAATGTAAGCAAGTCCCTGGCTGCTGACCTGCCCCACTCAGGGACATCCCCACCACTTGCAGCATTTGGCCCTTTGATTCACTGAATTCCTTTTCACCATATTTCAGGTTGTGATGATTTACAAGAGATTTACTTTTTGTCTGGGAGAAAAATGGAAAATATCAACAGCAGCTTGATTGTTAATATTAGAACAAGGGGCAGTGTAAAAATATGACTATTTATGACTGGAAAAAAAAAAAAGACTAGGACTGTATCACTGTAGGTGATGGCTGCACTCATTTGGACTGCCACGGGCACAACATTAAACACTAAAGGAGGAAATACCCTGGAAGATTCACACTTGTGTTACTTGTAACACAAAGATTTGGGGGAAAAAACTGCCCTTGTCAGATAAAAAACTATTCCAGAAGAGGCCGTATTTTGTCCTGAATTAATCCAACTCCTCTGATTACCACGCTGGATCGATGTCCTCTGAAGAATGCCAAACCAAATAATCACTGCACTCACACACTGCTCGGGTGTGCAGATTGATTCTCATCAGCACCAGTGACAATCCGTTGGGTTTTTCTGGGTTAGGAACAGAAACCAGGGAGTTTAGCAACGTGCTACCAATGAAGCATGGAAAACACCCCCGTGGGACGCCAGCATAATTGGCAAAAGATTAATTGTTTAAAAAATGGGAAGCAGCACATGCAAAGGAGGGGGAAACAAGAAGCTCCAGCAGCTTAATATTATGGAATAACAGCTTGGGTTTAGGGGCTGATCTGGAAATAAAGTGCCACCTGCCATGAGAACAAAAGGTGCTATCACTTGTAAAGCATTAGTGACACACTTCTTAAAGACGAGTAACTCTGGGAAGGAGCAGATCTGAGTCTTGAACCCAAGCTGAGAACAACAGAAAACCAGCATTTTGAATAAATCGGTGGTGTGCACAACTTGGGAAAAATCAGGCTTAAATCCAGGTTCTGACCAATGTGCCTGAGCTGAACCAAGTCCAGGGATGCTGCCACAATAAATGTGTGCTGCTGGTCTCTAGCAGACACACAGAAAATAATGATGCATTAAAAAAATACAGCTCAAAAACCATAATAGAGACTCAATGCCCATGGCAATGGGTCCAGTGATGTTATGGATAAAAGGCTGGGGTTCTGCACGGCACAGGAGGCCATGAGAACAGAGCCCAACCTTCGCTCAGGAGCAAACAGAGCTGTTTGGTAGTTCCATAGGGTATTTTAGCCAGCAGACTGAGATAATAATATTCTGAGAGAGCTGCTGAAATGCAGCTACTCCTGGTGTAGAATAACTCACTTGTTTAGCACAGCCCACCAAATGATCAACATCTGAAGTACTAAAATTTCAAATAACTCACCAGTGGGGATAGCGAGGAAAATCTGCATTGGAGGGAATATTGCTATCCACGCTGGCACTTGGCCAGGACATCTGGACCAACACATCTTGTCTTGCTAAAGGAGCAGAATTTGTAGGGACCAAGCATCAGCTTTAGGCACTCCCAGTGTCCCTTTGCTCCAAGGGCAGGAGCCCCTGAACCCTCGGGCCACAGTCACCCATCCCCAGGGAACCAGGCTCCTCACCCACCAGGGACTGCAAACACCTCTGCCGGATTTATCGTATTTCCTTCAGTTTTACGTTGCTGTTTTCAAATAATTTTTTATTTTCAGATATCTGGAGATTCGTGGAGTATCTCCAAATACTGCTGAGGCTGCTGAACTGCTGTATAAAATACAGAAACCACTGCTTTCTCTTTTATTTTTCCCTTGTTAGAAGGAGCAATATTGGGAGATTCCCAGGTAGAGCTTGCTCTAAAACCAACCACTGGAGTTTTACTTCCCCCAAAAAATTGTATTACAGGCTATTCACTACTACAGTAAGCACTGTAATTTCTCTCCGAGAGAAAGCAAAGATTAGACTAATGAGAACAGAATAACAGTGTCTCCCTTAGTGCCGGCAGCAAGGAAGGAATCGGGGAAGACGAGAGGGCAAGAAAGTGTCAAGTCTTGTGCCGTGTCAATTAGACCAGCACTTTGTCCTGCACCATCCCCAGCCCCTCCCTCGCCACCAGCGCTTAGCAGTCACCTGGGAGAAGAGGGGAAAGGAGGCAGGAGCCACCTCCAGCTTCCCAGCAGCACTTTTCTCAGCGCGGTGATCCCCGACAATGGGAACCGGCACACGGCGGGCGGCGTTGCTTAGACACGGGCGGAGAGGGGCAAAGTGCGGGACAAGGGGAACAGAGGAAGGAATCCCATCCCTCCGGATGCTCCGAGGGTGGCAGGCGGCAGCAAACCCTCCCCCTCCCCCCGAAGTGCTGCTGGGTGGCAGACAAGCCTTAAACAGGACCCTAAACAAACGTGCTGGGGGGCTGCAAGCTGCTGCCTGCACCCCACCTCGCACCGCCAGCACCGCCCGAGCCTTTCGGGAGCACAAACACCCCCCCAGCCCCCGTTTGTGTGAGGGTCTGAGAGGGGATGGAGGGCAGCCGGGATGCACGGGGAGAACGGGCAGCGATCCCTCCCGAAGCCTCCCCGCCGGCAGCAGCAGCTGCCCGTGCCCCCGGAGCCGGAACGCGGGGGCTGAGCCAGGTGACGGCAGCTCGGCCCGAGCCCCAGCGGCTCCGGGCCCGGGACCAGCCCGCAGGGATGCCCGAGCCTCCCGCAGCACGGAGAACGCCCAGGGAAGGGCAAATCCAAAAACACCCGCAAAGCCCGGACCCGCACGGAGCCCTGGGTGGGGGGGGAATGCCATTGCAAAGGCGAGCTCTGCAAGGGGGGCGAGGATCTCAGGAACAACCGCAGCGCTTCCCGGGGAAGTTTCCGAATGAGACGGAGGGGTCCGGCTGAGCGGGGGGGAACCAGCCCGCTTGCCCCCGGCACACGCAGCCCTCCGGACCGGCTGGGCTGGGCTGGGCAGCTGCACAGCGCTGGGATGTGCTTTGGTGGAGCTGTGAGCGCTGAGGCGGCTCTGCCGAAGCCTCCCCACGCCGGAGCAGAGTCTGTGCCAGGCTGCTGCGGGCGCTCGGGCTCGGCAGCGCCTCGGGCTCCCCCCCCGCACCGCAACTCATCATCCGGCCGAGGGGCACATCTGACAGGTGCCGGCTGCCCCGGCCAGCACCCAGCCCCGTGCCGGCACTGCTCTCCTCCTCCGCTCTCCCACCACACACCCCACACATGCGGGAAGCGGCAGAACCCTCCGCTTCCCCGCTTCCCGAGCCCACCGGCTCGCCCTACGGAAGCCCCCTCCCCAGCCGTGCGCAGCGCCGCTGCCTCCCACGCCCCGAGGCATGCCCACCCTCCTTCCTTTCCTTCCTTCCTTTGAATTTCTTCTTCTGCTCAGCAGTTTGGGAATGCGGAGTCTATAAAATGGCTACAGAGTGATCAATGGTTTCAAGGACGGAGTAAAGGAGGAGTCAGGAGATAGGACGGAGGTTCATTTCCCTGTCAAAGTACTGCAATAAGAGGAAAAGAGAAAGACATAGCTACCTGAACTCACCATTCCTGTTCCATCCCTTAGCCACTGCATCTTGCTTCTGATGATGTCCTTATTATCAGGGAGGGGAAGGGAAAAAAAAAAATCCCTACTGCCTGGCGAGAGAGCTGGCAGGGAAAAAAAAGAAGCCCCCCACCCCCACCCTGGGCTGGAGCTTTCAGTCAGCCATCCCTCAGCCCGGCAATCCCGTGCCTGTCAGGAGCACGTTATTAGCAGCCTCCTCACTACCTGCGATTGTGCTTATTTATTTCAGTCACGGACCGAGGGATTTGAGGGGAGGGGGNGCAGGAGGGGAGGGGAGTGGAAGGGAGGGGAAGGAGGGGGGACCGATGCGAACTTGGGGAGGGTCCCCGCAGGTGCCCAGCAGCCCGGGCACCCTGTGCCCTCCTGCCGCTGGCCGGGCACCCTCGCCCCCGGCGCTGCAGGACGCCGGATCTGCAGAGCCAGCACATGCTCCACGCTCAGCAAGGGGCTGGGGATTTTGCTGACGTTCAGAGGGCAGCAGGTTCTCATTCTGCTCTCCACGTGAAGAAGGATGAGTCCCCTTCCCACGGAAAAACAAAGCTCCCAGCCCAGCTAAGCGCTGCACCTGCCCGGGGTGATCCTCCCTCTGCACCGGCGCCCTGCTCCCCACTCCGGGTGTTCATCCCCTGCCCGCTCCCCTCGCTTTTCCCCACTTCCAGCAAGGAGACGAGAGCCCCGCTGCATAGTTAAGAAAGCAAATACACTCGGTTAAGCGTTCCTCATCGATCCGGCCACCCACCACGTCGAGGGAGAGGAGATCGCGGTGTCTGGCGCTGGTGACAAGAGGCGGCGGCAGCATATGGGATGTGTAGAGCCAACTGGAAACGGGGCTGAATCCTCCCGGCTCCTCCAGCTGGGACACGCACGTCGACATGGTTCTCCCCATGGTGGGGACAGGGCATGGGGCTGGCAGCAGGTGGCCAAGGCCGCTCAAAGCGCCGGTGGCGCGGCCGCCGCAGCCCCCGCCACCATCCCGGGGCTCGGTGCCCACAGGAAGGGGCAGCCCGGAGCAGGACTGACACACCCCTGAGGACAGGAAAATGCCCCCCCAGTATTCCCAAAATGCCCCTCCTTGGCAGCTGAGTCTGCAGTTGGCTTCAGGGAAAAAGGAGAGGGCAGGTAGGAATCGTGGAGGCAAGGCGGGAGATGGCTGGCAGCGTGCTCTGGGCACAGGCAGGGCACTGGGGACAGGGGACACGCGGGATCCACGCACAGCATGTGCTGAAAAATCTGTGGAGATGCTACAACCTCCTCAGTTGCAGCTGCAGAGGGATTTAGGGTTGTGTCTGCACGGGTTTTTCCTCCACGCCTCAAGGGCAGAAGGGCATTTGGATCTCCCGCTCCTGGCCTCTGGAGGAGTCAACATTTTTCCTGCAGCTGGAGATTTTGAGTCAGGGAACAACACGCAGCTCCTCGTGACTGCCACTTTCTGCTGGTCCTGTGCCACTCAGCAGGATCAGAGCTTAGGTGTTCTTCACTTATTCACTGAAATGGGACAGACCAAAAGTGCAGGCAGGGCTGAAGGGATGCTGCCCAGCATCTTTGCACTGCTGGGGCCCCACAGAGCCTGCTCCAGTTACATCAAGCCATATCCCATCACCTTTTGTACAGGCACTGACATCATTATTCCCAGAGAGGGCTGACAGAAGAAGGAGTCAGGATGCAAACGCTTTTAAATGTCCAAACTCTGGCATTCTGCCTAAATTTCGAGTGACAGCAACACCAGGTAAGTTATTTACACCCACAGGAGGGTTCCAGTTGGAAAATCCCCCCTCTGACATGTGTTGTCACTCAGGGTCCTCTCCAGGGAGAGCCCCATGGCCCACAGCAGGTGATGGCCACGACTCTGTGCAGCCCTGAACTCACAGATCTCACAGGTTCTTCACCTGTTGGGGATGCCAGGCAGAGCCAGCACAACCTCAGCAGCTGCAAGGGCTGTGAGAGCTGGGACAGCAGAACTGACAGACAGACAGACACCCTGCATGGACACTAAAACCAGAGCAATGATCAAGTTATCTCTAACTGAAGGATAAATAATTCTTCTACCAGGCATGACCCTGTCAGGCACAAGCTCAGCTTTAAACCATGCACTGCACCATCCCAGAACTGCACTCCCTTTGGTCAGGGTTACACCCTGGCAGTGCACATGGAGGGGGATTTGTCTGGCACATCCCCCCACCCTGTTGCTCTGATTGGGAATGTGGATCTGTTGTAGGAGGAGGAGAATTTTTGTGGAGGACTGGGACACATGAGCAGAAATGACCCCAGCTTCTCTCCCCCTGCCAGCTGTTGATCAGACCTGTCCATAAGGCTCATATTCCACTGGTTCACTTCCTATGCCTTGTTTCCACTAAGCTGATTTGAGAAGCAAACCAAGAGTTGCCAGGTTAAATTCTTGCTCCCTGCAAAGGTGCTGAAAGGCAGGGAAGCCCCAGGATCAGCCAAATCCCTGAATGGGCAGCAGGCTGCACACAAATCCCATCCTGCCCAGAGCAGTGGGGCAGCCTCTCCCTCTGGCACGGGGAAGCTCAGAGACAACCCAGCTGCATTTCCCTGCCAAGAAAATGCACCTCTGCTGCCTCATTGTCAATGCAAAGCGCTCTGCAGGCAGCCAGCGGGCAGGGGACCAAGGCCAGAGTCCCTGCCAGAGCAGGGGGAGCAGGGAAAAGCCACCTGTGAGCTTCTTCTGGGTCCTGTGCAGGGCCAGGAGCTGGACTGGGATGATCTGTGGGCTCCAGGATATTCAGTGATTCTCTGATTCTCCACTTCCCTGGAGGAAAGCACCTTCCAGGAAAGGGCAGCACGTCCTGGCTCCTGTGCCAGGGGCTGCTGCAGCCCAGCAAACCCTGAGGGCACAGCAGGCTGCCCACCCAGCACATCCCAGGCGTGGAATATTCCCAAGCACGCCCTGAGCTGTGTGTGAGTCACAGACACAGCACAGCTGTGCCAGGGGCACTGCACTGCTAGGAAAACCCACACTGCCCACAGGGAAACAGAGGCAGCTTTCAGTGGGTGGTGGTTGGGCACAGAGTTTGCACTGCAGCCTCCTGTCCTGGGATTTAGCTGGCAAAAAAATGGCATTTCTACCACCTGAGGACGTCCCAGTGGAGAGGGAGGGATGAGGCTTTGCTCAGGTGGTTTGTCTGGGGCATCACTGCAGGGGAAATCCCCAGAGAACTCATGGATTGCTCATCAGTAACACAACATCCCAGTCAGTCTGAGCAGAGCTGTGCTTTGGTCACATCTGACCCGTCACGGCCTCCAAGCATTTCTCCCTCTACAGAGTAAGGACCAAAATCAGCTGCTGTGCCTCACCCTCAGACTGCAGCTTCCCTTCAACAGCCCAGCCCAGTCTGGAGTCTCCTTGTGACTGCCAGAGACATCAGTGATCACAGTGGAAGTGAGCAGAGAAGTGCAGGCAGGGAAGAAGGGACGGTGTTTACCTGGACACTGCTCTGCAGTAGCAGTGACTGACTAAATTATCAGATTAATTCCACTTTTCCATGTGTAATTTATTTTCTCCTAATTCCCTACAGCTGGAGAGCAACTCAAAAGCCAAACAACAGGGGATGAGCAGAAGGACACTCAGTAACATATCTCAGTGAAACAGCAAAAAATAACCTCCATCCTTGTGCCTCGTCCAGCGCATCTGGAGCCACGTAAATAACCCACAGGAGACTTTCCCAACATTCCCACTGCAATCCAATGCCCAATCCAATCCTCCCAGAACCCACCCTGCTCTCTCACCGTTATTTATGGTATTTTGGGAGCAGATCCCTCGTTTGAGACTCCCAGAACAGGGACAGCCCTGGGATCCCAAACACGGAGGTTCATTTCCTCGCAGCCTGTGAGAGCAGCACTGCAGGATTTCACCTGCCTTCCCTGCCTCTTCTTCCTGCTATTGTGTTACCACATCACTGCTGAAATCTCCTTTAGATCTTCAAGGCCTCCCTTCCTCAATCCCACTGCAAGATTTTTGCTCTAAACCACTCTCTGGGTGTGGGAACTTTTCCCACGATGCTTTTTCCCCCCACCCTGCTGCTGTTTCCATGAGGGGATTTCCCTTCTTTTGCTTTTCACCCACTCCCTTCCCTCCCCAGCTACGATGGACCACATCCCCCAGGCAGCACCTCCCCAGAATCAAAATTCCAGCCCAGAAATGTCCTCACTGAGGCAGCAGAGCCTGGCAGTGTCCTTTGGAGAGCCCTGCCACACGCTGCTGTTTCACTGCTGCAGAAGGCAGATGTTCTTCATTCCATCCCAGAGAGCACAAATATGCTCCTGCAGCCATTGTCTCTACTGAACTGCAAAGAACAGGCACCAAATCCTACAGGTTAATTAATGAGAAAGGAGGGGAATTTGTCTAACCTCTACTAGGAATTATCCAGCCTGGCTTTATAAACCAATCAGCCACGCTACCCAGCTATGAAACACGTACCTTCCTGCAGGAAAAAAAGCCCAAACCCCATGGAATACTTTCATAATGGCCCAGTGCCTCTCTGATTAGCACAGCAATAACACAGCGCTCCGGGCTCTTGCAGAATATTGTTATTATTTATGGTACATTACAAGGGAGTTTGTTTGCTCTTTAATAGGAGATGACATATGCAGAAGCCCAGATCCGAGTGTCCTCCTGAACTAACTCTGACACAAAGATAGTTTCAGTCATAAATTACAGGATCATGGAACCACAGGACTGGAACAAGTGCCTGAAATGCCTCGCTCTGATGGATGTGGTTGGGATCTGGCTGTTTACCACAGCGAGATCATTACCTGCAAAGCAGAGGCTTCCCCTGACCTCCTGAGGTGACACAGGGACAGCCAGGGCAGCCCAAACCTGTCTCCCCCTGCTCCAAACCCCTTCTCCAGCCTGGATCAGTCGTAGGCACACTCTGTATGCTGGTACCAACCTGAGTTATTCTATTATGTGCATTATGAATTAATTGCAGTATTTCTATTTAGCAGCCACATCTGCCTCCGGGCAGAGGTGTGTGGCACACACAGCCTGCTCCCTGGGAAAGGAGGGAAGGCATGGCCTGGGCATGGCCACGCTCCCCCAGACCCCACTCCAAGGGCTTTTTGTGGGATTTCACCAACAAAATGCCAGCTTCACTTCTGGGAGAGGACCAAAACAAACTGGAGCTTTTATGGAAGCCCAAGTGGGGGAAGCACTATTTGAAAACCTGTTTGTAAAAAGTAATTTTTAAATTAAGTAACCTCTTCAGTTGGCTGCCCACAGTCTGCCAGCCCTGTCCAGGCCATCCTGCCCTGGGGAAGGCAGGGAAACAGCCAAGTCCTGCATCTGCCTCCTTCCAGAACATCCCCTTCAATTCACCCCCAAGGTTTGCATGTTGTTTACTACTCCTTCTCCTGTCACCCCCGCCTGACTGACAAGACTCCTCATGCCTCAGCCCATTTGATTTGCTAATATCTCTCAAGTTTTCCATTTGCAAATCTCCCACCTCTGCTTTAATGAACCCAAGGAGTCTGTTGCCAAGGAACGCTCTCTGTTGCCATGCCCTCTGCTTTAGAGGTGAAAATTAATAACCTGCAGCCAAATTAAACTCTTTGGGTGAGAAGGAAAGCACCCCAGTTCAGATCCCCAAGCCCAGTAAAGTCTCTCCAGCATCCAAGTCTTCTTTATGCCCATCTGTCACCAGCACTGGCCTAGTTCTGCTTATTTAGGGAAAATCCTATGGAGATTAAAAAAAGGAATAAAACTAAATTTGAAACCGAAAGGGCTTTACAAGCAGCACAATGCTCATAATACAAATTCATTTCATTTGTGTACTAAGAAATCTGCAGCCAAAAAAGGTATTTTTTTTTTAAAGAAAACTACAGCTTAGCACTGCTGTTCCCGAGAAGATTGACAGGGAAACAATAAATGCTGCCCTGGGTCGTGCATTTGGAGGTCACAAGGGACTGGCAAATCCCTGCACCCTGAGGCTGTGCTCCTCCCTGGTGCCTGGGGGGACATTCCAGGCAGGAGCCAGGCAGGTCCCTGAGCTCGTGGCCTGGGGGCTCTCACAGCCCTGCCCTGGCCCAAAACCAACAGCCAGACTCAGCCCAAACCCCACGGGGATCTCACTGGAGCCCAACCTGGTCCTGCAGCCACAAACACACCCCCCCAAAGCCTGAAGAGGACTGGTTTTCCTGCGGTGCCGAGGCACGGCCGCAGCTAGACACAGCCCGGCTCCCAGGCCACCCAAAGCCACGGGCTCCCTGCCTCAGGGACAGCTCCACAGCTTGGAAGGAGCTGCATCTCCATCCAGCAGGTGAGGGCTCAACAGGCAGCTCCTGTTTCCAGGCACAGTCCCTGGGAAGGCACAGAGCCAGCAGAGGAGCCTTTTGCCCTCACTCTGCACTCCCCTTGCTCTGCTGTTTCATTCCAGCTGGGAGCCCTGGATGCTGAGCTGAAGCTGCTCAGTTCCCAGCCCTGCTTCCACAGCCTCGGTCACTCTGAGTTACCAGGAGGTGTTGGGATACCCCAGAGGTGCAGGGAGAGCACAGAGCAAAGCAGGGACAGCTCCAGGAGCAGCCCAGCCTCAGCCCTACACATGGGAGGTGTGCAGTGATGGACACCAGGAGTGTTTGGACCAGGACTGATGCACATTTAGTCCCTAAATGCCCATTTTTCCAGCATGCCTGGTTGATTCGGGTCAGTCTCAGGGTTTTTAGCACCCTCCTGCACACTTCCCATGCCTGCCATCAGCTGTGCCAGCCAGGGCACATCTGGGGAAGAGAAACAGGAGGGCAAAGGAGCAGCTGACACCAGTCCCAGCCTCACCAGGAGAACTCCTTAAGCTGAGGCATCATCTGCATGGATGCTCCATGAGCCTAAGGAAACCTCTTTGCTGAGCATCTCTATTAACTGCAACTCTTCACTTTTAGAGGCAGGAAATGCTCTTTTTTTCCCAGAGAAATGCTCTCCTTCAATACTTCAGGCTGCTAAAGCACCGTGAGGCTCCCCTTCTGAGAGAGCCTTGCCTTGAGTTACCCTCTGGAATCAAAAGCAAAGCACAGAGATTTGCTCTTCCCCACCCACCATGTGCACAGGACGTGAATTCCCCTGCTGAACAGCACTGCAGGCCAAGGGCTGGAGCTCTCCAAACCACTGAACACGCTGCTTTTATTCCCAGCTACTTTTCCAAACCCTTCCACATCCCACAGTCCCCTCCTCAGACTTCCACCGGTCCTCCCCCACCGGGCTCAATCTGCAAAGGAGCAATTTCGATCTTGTCTCACTTTCAAAAGTGTCCTAAAATTCACTTCCCGACGTTATCTTCTTGAAGCTCCCATCCCTGCTCCCTCCCCTCAACCCCTGACAAGCTCTGAAATCTGAAATCGTTCAAACTCATCTGCCGACAATAATCACGGACTCGCTGCTTTAATTCCAAGTGAAACGGGATCCCTCTCGGGCTTGTTGGATTCCCTGCAGAGGAAACAGGCCCTGGGCTGCAGGAGAAGAACAGGGATGGGGTTTGGTGTCCCGTGGGTAACACGAGCAGACAGGAGCACCCAGCAGCAGCCAAAGGTTTCCCCACCCAGCAGGGATGCTCGGCACAGAGTGCAGCGTGTAAAACACGGACAGGGATCCTCCGAGCATCCTCTGAGCACCCTCCGAGCATCCTCCGAGCATCCTCCGAGCATCCTCCAGGGCGCTGGCAGTGCGAGGGAGGGCGCCGGTCGGGGTCTCCGCCGAGTCGCATCCCAGGAGCGGTAATGAAGGGTAAATGAAGAGGTTAAAAAAGGCCGCTCTGGGACTGCCAGGAAAGGCTGGCTGGGGGGAAAGCGATTCCTTCACCAAAGCCATCCCCAGGTGCTAAGGAAGCCATAAACGCGTGGCGTTCTCTCCCTCTAGTGGCTGGAGGCTCGGAAACGAAGGGGATGGAACACGACCCTGCGATTCCTGGGAGCAATTCCTGGGAATAAACGGGGCTGTCCCGGGCTGCCTTGTCCCCCAGAGCCGCAGGGAGCCAGCCCAGGAAAGGGATCGCAGCCTTTGCCTCTGTCAGGGGCAGAGCTGGGGGCTGAAGCTCACCCCACTGCCCCCAGACACCTGTGGGTCACTGCCCAGGCCACCTCCCTGCCTGCCTTAATTCCCTGCAGCGTTCCCTCCTCGGGAGGCTGCTCCTGTTCTCATGCCCCACTGCCAGAGCACAGAGGAGCCACGGAGGAGCAGTGTCCCCACAGCAGGCAGCCCTGCTCGCTCCCCACAGCAGCCCCACGGCTCGCAGGAGAGCACGAGACGTGAAAAGTCACCCAGAGATGCACCAAGAGAAACAAACCAAGGGAGGAACTTGGCATGACATGGAGGAAAAGCTCCCAATAAACTGCTCCTGAAGGATTTTCAAGGAACACCGAGCCCTGCAGCACACTTGAGGGTCACCAGGTTTGGTGACTTGGTTACTCCAGTCATGGGAGTGCTGGGAATTGCTTCCACATGAGCCTCACCCATCCTCTAAGGACAACCAGAAGGGTCCCTGACCTTCATTTGAAATAATGAGTGCTGTTGTTAGGAGGACAGCATCCTTGGAAGGAAGACAACAGCATCAAAACCAGTTCAACACAGCTCCTTTTGCACTAACTGCAAGGCAGCTCTACCATGTCGTGTATTTTAGCTGAAAATCCCAAGACTCTCTGTCAATAATGCACCACCACAAAATTGCTGTGTGGGTATGAATGTGGATGAGTATCCTCAACAACAGCAGAAATGTTCTTACGAGAGGCCAGCAGGAAGGGAGGGAACAGGAGATGGATGCTGTCCAAGTGGGTGGGTTTGACTCAAAGAGAACTCTTACAAATATTCTTTGCAGTTTTTCCAGGCTGGCATGGCAGTCAGAAACACACCTGAGCCTTTCCAACAGCCTCGGGAAAAGAGGGCCAGTGGGAAGTGGGAAGGGGAAAGGCCTTGAGCTTGACACAAACAGGAAAATAATTCCAGAAGGAAAAGAACCATCCAGAAGGAAAACCCATGCTGAACTCGCCTGGGAGAGGTTTGCAGGGCTTCCCACCACCCCTCTGGCTCTCTGGCCATCACTTCAGGCACCCAGCACCCCAGGGGATGGGCTGGGACAAGCCTGGCGGGGGATTCTGTGAGATCAGTGTGGTTTCTGAAGTGGAGGAGTGCAAACCAGAGCACATCCACCCCAGCAGGGCCTCCACACACCAGAGAGGCAGCAGCACTCAAACCCACAATTACACCCAAATCCCATTAAACCACATTTAATCCAAATCCCATTAAACTGCCTCGGCCTCTTCCTGCCTCTCCTTCCCTGCTACTCACAATCCATGAGTCAGGAGGCCTCTGGTTTTTGCCTTCCACAACTGTCCTTCACCATTTGGTCCCTGGATTGGCAGCAGAGCTTGTAATTATGTCCCAAAAGTGCCACCACGTCGGGGCTGACTACAAGGGATTACACAGAGGTAAAGACTTTAAGAGCTGGTGTGATGTGAAGTCTGAACAGCATCCACTGCCTTCTGCAGTGCTAAATATACCCATATTTTACTATTTACTTGTCTGCTTAGCTATCTCAGGAGCAGTCTGTGGTGCTCCCTAAAGAAGGAGCTTTGCTATTTATATAAAATGTGCTTAGCAATTTTTTGCCACTGAAGTTGCACAGATCTATTCCACGAGGAGCTCTTCATCCTTACAAGCTTCACCATGGGAAAAAAATCCACGTTCTGTTCATATTCCTGGGTTCTTAGAAAGGGCTGCTGGCGGGCAGGATGAGCATCCCAATGCCTCCAAGGCTGCAGGCCCCCAAAACTGCCAATTTTAACCACATTAACAACACGGCATGAGAAAGAAGTGATACAGGCAGCCATTGGAAATTTCCCTGCCATCCACCTACGAGAATAGATTTTGTGGTTTACCCTCAATTTGCACAAAATACAGGTGGAGGTGGAGTTCCTCAATAAAGAAATTGAGATCACCTGCACAAACCAGCTAAAGGCTGAGAGATCATTTATTTTTTTTTTCCCCAAAAAATAAACTTGCTGGAAACACAACAAGCTCACGTGGCTGAAGACAATCCAAAACCAAGCCAGAATTAAGGGGGTGCTGAGATAAATGAGGGGAACGTGGCTCTCGCACTCAGCCAGACGAGCCCTGCAGTGGCACTGGGGACACGCAAAATGCACAGCACGGCCGGAGGCTGCCAATGCAGCCACCAAATTCCCTCTGCCGGGTGCTGATCCAAGCACTCCGCTGCCATTTGCCACCTGGAGCTCGCCGGGGCGGGGTTATTTTGGGAGGGAGTGGGTTTGAAATGTGCAAAATTGTTTCTAAAGCACGGCTTTTGCTTAATTAAGCCGTGTTGTGAGGAGCTGAAAATAGCCTGGTGGGGAGAGCAGGCTAACTGTGGAGGCATCCCAAAAATATCCTGTGGGAAGGGAAAGGTGTGAATTCAAGTTCTTAAAAAGAAATGGGTGGCTTTTGCTTTACTCTGCTGCCACTACCCAGCCGTGTGTTGGCTGCTGGGTTCTATTAATAACCTCAGTTTTATATTTTAATATCTCACTGAGTGTCTGGCTAAGCACAACTTTGGGTCCAGAAATCCTCGAGGCCGGTCCCTCCAATTTACAGGAATGCTCAGGTGTCAGCTCTGCCAGAAAGGGAATTTGCTGGAGTCCCCTGCACTGGGAACACACTGAGCCCAGGCAATTCCTGGAGAGGAAGGAGGCAGGGGCTTCCTCTGTGCCTCTGAATGACTCTGATCCCCACTAATGTATGGGAATTTTCATCATAAAGGCAAATAAAACCCAGGCAGAACTCCCAGCTGGCCCTGTGCACCTCTCATTCACAACAGCAAGGCTGGGTTTGACATCTTTGGGCTCAACCCTTGTGGCCTGCCAGTTGTTCCACTCACAGCCACGCTCTTTTCATTCCTTATTTGATGCCCAGCCTCTCCTTCCTGGTGAAACATAAACTTCCCAAAGTATTTTGGAACTGATGGTTACAAAAAAACCACACGGGGAGAGAGCAAATGGCTCATTAGGAGTTCTCCCTTGAAAATGAGATTTTTCTTTTTCTTTTCTCCCCCCTCCCTTCACTTTCCTTGTATTTCAGGGTTATTTTTAACATCATTAACAGCTCTGGTCCCCCACCCCTGATGGGGCCAAGCCCTGGGACACCCCAGGAGTTCTCTGCTCCCATTGACTCTGCACCCACACAAACCAGCCCAGGCAGAGGGGCTGAGCTTTATGGCTCTTCAAACCTTCACTTCTTTGTAATAACTCTTCATGTTCAATCCTGTAAGAGCTCCAATCATTTCCCACTCATTTGCAGGAATTACAATATCCCCTTTCTCTTGCACTTGAAACAGAGCTGGTTGTTGAGGGCTGCCATTCTCTGCCAGCCCACAGAAAGCCCTACAAAAGATTAAACCCCAAAGTAAAGAGCACTCCAACATCCCCTGGGCCCCAGCCAGCACGGAGCTGATCACGAAATTGTGCCTTCTGCACAGAACACTCACAGATTTTAAAGCTGCCTTTGGTTGGGGAGGGGTTATTTTGGTTTTTTTAACGAGCTTTCTAAAGGAAATTTTTCACCTGAAAGCACAATGTGGAGACTTGATTACAGTTCAGACCCTTAAAACTTTCTGATTTTTCTATTTGAGCCTTCACCCTCAGAAAGAAAGGAAAAATGTCCAGGTAGCAGAATGAGGACAAAAACTGACTGTAAATCTGGTTTTCTGACCGAAAAACCACCACAGAGAATGTTCAAAACAGCCCTTAAGGGAACCATTCAGCAAAAGCCTGGGCATCACTGGGGCTGTCCCTGCTGTGCTGCTGATGAACAAAGAGCAGAAAATGGGCAGGAGGATTGCTGGGCACTGTGGTGCCACTGCCTCCAATGGGAGTTCTGCACTTGGATCCACTGCAACCCCCCCAAAATGCTCCACTGCTCATCCCGTGGCTCTTGGTTTAGCAACCCAGGATGGGCAGTGGTGCCAGCAGGGCCATTCCCTAGGGAATACATCCAGCAGCACTCCCAAATCCCTGGCAGTCTCAATGCCAGGGGATCGTGGCTCTGACCCACCCGGGGAGGCTCCCTGAGGATCAGCTCTGGGCACACTGGCAGCAACAACGGGGCAATTTATCCCTGATAAAATTACAATTTTTAATTTTTTTTTTTTTTTGCCCACTTGCTTTATTTGTTCCCTGAAGGAGATCAGTGCCTTCCTGAGTTCAGGAAGATTACTGAACCCTGGAAACTCAACATTTGTGAGGCTTGCTGGGAAAGCACCTCTGGTATATTCACAGAGCCTGCTGAAAACCCAGACTGGCAGCACGTTAAAATTGCTTCTCCCTGAAAGCTCTTCTCCCACTGAGTCTGCTAATTGTCTGTGCTTTTAAAAGTTATTAGTGAATTTCGAGTTGGCTAGAGATGCTAATTGAATGTCCCCCCCCCATCCCCCCAGCCTCCAAAGCAGGTACCAGCAGCACCAAAAGCCTGGCTGCAGCACTCAGGGCTTTGGGAGAGCATCCTCCAGGAAAAGGGGAGCACAGGCAGCATCCCTGACCCCTGACTTCACCCCTGACACTGCCACAACAACCCCAGGCACAGCAGGACCCCCCCAGCCAGCTCCTCCCGGGAGCAAAGCCCTCCTCAAGGACCCCTGAGCACGTCCAGGGCTCCTGGCCATGGGGAATGTGCCCTCAAAGCACTGCCAGTCCCCATCTGGGCACAGATACTGGCACTGGGGCATCTGCACAGGAGGCACTGGCACTGCCCATCACAGAGGAGCTGCCATTTGTCCCGCCTGTGCCACCCCCAGTGAGGTTTCCAAGGACAAATCCCTGTTCCTTTACCCCTTTGGAAGCATTTTCCCTCAGCAGTGTGGTGCCCAACACCCCCCATTCCCCGTGCCCAGTGCAGGGACACCAGCTGGGAGCTCCTGCTCCTGTTGTGCTGGGCACAGTGGGAAATCCTGACTGGGATTCCTGACCCAGACCCTCCCCTCTCTCCCCAGAGCCAGCCCAGCACCAGCTCAGCATTCAGTGTCAACCTCCAGGCTGAAAACGTGTCCCACAGCAACACTTCCAGACTCTGAGCCAAGCTTTGGGAATCCCAAACCATCCCTGGGCTCTCACTGCCTCTCCCACTCTGATGTGCCTTCTGGAGCTGCTCTTTGGGAGATGAGAGATGCCTTTAACAAGGCACATCCTAACAAAGCAGCAAATACTTCTCCTCTAACGAGCTTTTTGCTCTTATTCCCAGATGTGCCTTCGTGTGCCTCTCCTGCCTGCCTTGGAAATCCCAGCTGGAACTGCATGCCAGAACTGTGATGAGACTCATAAATTGAGATGGTGGGAGGGGGGGAAAAAGCTCTTTTTTTCCAAGAAGGCTGCCCAAAAGTCATTGAGACACTGAGACAGCAGGACAAATACCACCAAAAGCAAACAATTCTCCAGTTTCAAAAAACTGGAGTCTTCAAAAACAAGTGGATGAGGCCCTTGGGGACAGGGGTTAGTGCTGAACGTGGGGTGCTGGTTGATGGTTGGACTGGATGACCTGAAAGGTCTTTTCCCAACCTCAGCAATTCTGTAACTCTGTGATTCTGCTGATTCTATCCACACCCTGTGCCCCCCTCCACACCCCAAAAAACCAAGGCCCTGCCACATCCTTGCACAGAAAGCAAAGCAGGTGAACAAAGGAATATAAGTGCAGCATTCTCCCCTGCCAGTCACGTCTCTCATCTGCCCACCCCGAGCAAAGCTCAACACCTTAATTATTTTTATATCAAATAATTCATCCAACCACCCCGAGTGCAGTTAAAATGATGCATAAGACACAAAAGGCATGAAATGCTCCCCAAATCTCCTTCTGCCCCCCTGTTCTGCATTTCATTCAGTGTCTGGAGCATCAACTGAGCCCATCCCTCTGCTCCCACTGAGCCTGGCAGTGAGCACAGGGGGCATTTTTAAGCAGCCACAGCTGTGGCATTTGGCCAGCTGGTTTTGGTGTCCACAGCACCCTGAGCAACCCACTGAAGCAGACTTCAAATCCTCAAATCAAACAGGGGCTTTAGGAGTGTTGGGTTTGGGGCCTGGGTGGTAAATGTAGCACAGAAGCCAACAGCACACTGCAGTTACTGGTGTGGGATGCTGAACTGCCAACACCCAGAGAAGAGGTGCCAGCACAAGTGCAAGGAAATAATCAGCATTTAATATTTCATCAAAACGTTGAATTTTTAAACATTTGGTTGTTGGGAGGGTTTTTTTTTCATTATTATTATTGTTATTATTATCAGTTTTAATTATTTAGCTGGTTTCACAGAGTTTCTGAGGGTGGATCCCAGTGCCTCAGGTGGCTCCGATGCCAACTGCTCACCCAGGGATGCCACACTGGGTGTTTTTCAAGGTGCCAGCTATCAGGGAGCTGTTTAATTAAAACCTCTGCTCCTGACTGCCACTCAGGGTTTATTCATGAGCAGAAGCACCTTCCCCTGAGCTCACAGGCTCCTGGGAGAAACCCAGCCCTTCTTCAGGCAGCAAGGACAGGGCTGTCCCACGCCTGCCTTGGGTTTGGTGCTGTCTGCACGCAGGTGGGGGTTCCCTGACCATTCCCTGACCATCCCTGACCATTCCCTGACCATTCCTGATGGAGCCCACGGGCAGCCCAGGTGCAGAGACACAGCCAGGCTGTGCTGCTGCTCCAGTGCCCCCAGCCCATCACAGCCCATGGGCTCTGGGGAAGGGAAGGCTCACAGCAGCCCTCACCTTCCTCCCCTCAGCCCCAGCACAGCACATCCCCCTTCCACACAGAGCCTCTCCCACCTCCCCAAGAGCCAGGGGAAGGCAGAGGCAAAGCTCTGCTCTCTCCCCAGCAGCATCAGAGCTCGGGGAGAACAGCAGAGTTCATGGTGACCTGGGTCTGGCTGACTAAAAGGCTTTTTTTAACTGTGACGTGCACATGCAGCAGGAGCCCCACTCAGAGTGGCAGCGAGCAGCATCATCCCTTCCCTGGAATCAGAGCAGTGGGGGTCACCCAGGGAATGAACCCCAGCCTCTGCAATCCATCCCCACACTCTCTTCCCTTCCCTGACCTGCCCTTCAGCACCCCAACACGATGGGATGGCAGCGTTAGGGCAGGACACGCTGGCAAATCCTGGATAAACACCCTGCCAGAATTCTGATTTTCAGCCTAAAACCTGAGACTAAAACCATCTGAGGACCTGCTTCTGTGCACATCCCATGACTATCAGTATCTGGCTGGGGATGGCACGGGAAGTGCCTCCCAAGCAGTCTGCTGCCAGGATTAAACACAGATCTCAACAATTTCAATCCCCCTCACGCTGCCACTTCCCTGAGCACGGATTGCAATGGCTCCCCACACCCTCTGAGGGTTTTCAGAGCCCACTGTACCCAGCAGCCAGCAGTTCACCTGGAAACCAGGCCACTCCATTGGATTCTTGTTTTCCCAGCTTCTAAGAAAGAGATGGGGGAGCTAATATTAGCTCTTCCAGGAATAGTTAGGTGGCTAAAAAGAGAACAAAGGTGATAAAACAGCCTGTCTGTGCAGCTGGAGGTTTTATTCCTGCAGCCTGTCTGTTGTTAGCCTCGAGAGCCTTGTGCTGTCACCTGCTGTCAGCCCTGTGACACCCAGGGGACAGGAGAGATGCACATCAGCCAAAGCTGACCCCACTGCTGGGTTTGGGCCTTCTCCAAAGGGATGTTGGTGACAAGGAAGGAAGAACCTGTGGCCAGCTCAAGTGGCTCTTCCTCACTGAGCTCATTACTGACCCCCCAGGCAGTGCTGGCCTTGGGGCAAAGGCAGGTTTGTGCAGGAGCCTGGCTTCACTCATTTTCTGTATTCCTGCAAACTGCCCAATTCTGCAGTGGGTGGATGTGGATTTTCCCAGCTGAGCCCCAAAACTTAAAATCCACTTCCTGCCCCGATTCCTGCACAACCCTCCCATGCTGACAGCTCGAGGAGCTGATCAATACTGCACAGAACAACAGCTTCTTTGGGAGGATTTTTCCCTTGCTGATTTGGCCAGCTGAGAGCAAATATCAGCTTGTCACTGCTGCATTTCCCCTGCAAGGGGAGCAGGCCTGGGAATCCCACAAGAGATGCGTGGCTCTGATCCTGTGCTGAGTGTCTGATTTGGATCAGTAATCAGCAAGGTACCTCGGTGCCCTGGTGCACATCACTCCTCCAAAGAACCCTCTGCATTTATCAGCAGCATCTGCTGCTAATAAATAAGGAGAAGCCAAGCTATCAGCTCGTTGCTATTTTTGGATGAGAAGCTTGTTTTGAAAGCAGAGGAAATTTCCAGCCTTCACCAAGGCCTTTAACCTTCCTTCTGTGGGAAACTACCTGCTGCCCATTCCCACTGAGCACACACTCACATCCAGTCGTTAAATTACCTGAAATTCCATCAGCCTAATTTCCAAACCAGAAGCTAAAGCACACTGCCAGAGAGAGAAAAGGGGTTATAAATTAACATTAGCCACAAGTGGGACATAAACCCCACTCAGTGCTGCCCAGCTGGTGGTGCAGAAGGGCACTGAGCAGTGAGGGAAAATCCCTTTTCCCGTGCCACTGGAGGCTGGTGGAGCCCAGCCACTCATTTTGGGATGTGGGCAGCAAGAGTTTGCTCAGTAACCAGCTGTGCTAAGGGTCAAGAAATCTGCCATCTGCTGTCTTTATGGACGGATTTGCAATAAAACAGGGAGCTCTCTTCCCCCCCTGAGATGCCCCACAGCCCAGTGCCAACACCAGCTCTTCTGCCACACTCCTTGAGGTCCAAAAAAATAGTGGAGAGTGGAGCTGAAGGCAGGCAGAGGGATCACTCCTGTGAGAAATCCAGCACCTTGCCTCGTGGTACATCTAACCCTGACACTTTTGTCTGACTAATCCATAAAAGATACCAAGGGCCTCGAGCAAACCCCCAGATCTTCAGTAATTCTCTGCCTCAAAATCAAAATCTCAGTCTGGTTATCTGAGTCTTTTATCAGCACAGGGTGCTCCCAGCAGAGCTCTGCCAGCACTCCAATCTCTGCCTGTGGGTCTCGAGGTATGACAGGTTTTGAAGCCTGGCTCAAGTCATGGATCCCCTAAAAGCCCTGTATTCCCCAAGGGCTCATTGTAAATTCCTTCCTCTCGAGTGGCACCAGTCTGCACGAACCTGATGTGAGCCAAACCCGACCCAACAGCCCCAGCCCCAAGGCCACTGTGCAGAAAGAACCCCAAACTAACGGATTCCTTTTATTTCTGCTCAAAACAAAGATGCAATTTCCCCCCTCAGTGTTATAATTTGGGGGTAGCTGCTGAGGGCTGACTCAGGACTCGTGAATGCTTCGGGCTGGCCGTGCTGCAGGGCTGGGGAAAACCACCAGGAAATGGCCTTTTTCTCAACTCTGGAGAGCATTCCTGCAACCAGACAACTGCAGGGCTACCAGAGCAACAGGGACCACTCCAGAGGGCTCTCCAGTGACATTTTGCTGTTCCCCCTCACCCAAACTTTCCCACCCAGTCCAGTGCCCCCCTTACCCTCCCTCCTCCTGCCTTTGCTGCAGTGAATACAATGTGAAAGCCTGAATATTCCCCCTGAATATCCACCCTGAATATCCACCCTGAATATCCACCCCATTCCAAAACCATCCAGGCTGTGATTAGGGACTGAAATGTGCGTCACTGTATCTGCACATCAAAGGCCTCGCAGCCACAGCCTCCGTGGGGATGGAGAGGGAAGGAGAGGGATGGAGAGGGATGGAGAGGGAAGGAGCCCAGCAGAGGTGACACAGGCTCTGCTTTGGCACAGGGGGAGCTCCCCACTGAGGAGTTTTGTCAGGCTGTATTTAAAGATCTGGGATGCTGCAGCTCCTCTGAGCTTCCAGAATTGCTGCTCAGCACAAAGCCAGCTCCACCTCCCTCCCCGTGCAGCCCTGCTCAGTATCCAAAGTGTCAGCCTGAGACTGATGTCAGGCTGAAAGCTGCTGGCAGAAGGGGTTGTTTTCCCAGCTTTGTTTTTCCACTTGGGCCTGCATTATCCACAGCAAACGTGAATATTCCGATGCCTCCAGTCCGGGCTGAAAGGNGAATATCCACCCTGAATATCCACCCCATTCCAAAACCATCCAGGCTGTGATTAGGGACTGAAATGTGCGTCACTGTATCTGCACATCAAAGGCCTCGCAGCCACAGCCTCCGTGGGGATGGAGAGGGAAGGAGAGGGATGGAGAGGGATGGAGAGGGAAGGAGCCCAGCAGAGGTGACACAGGCTCTGCTTTGGCACAGGGGGAGCTCCCCACTGAGGAGTTTTGTCAGGCTGTATTTAAAGATCTGGGATGCTGCAGCTCCTCTGAGCTTCCAGAATTGCTGCTCAGCACAAAGCCAGCTCCACCTCCCTCCCCGTGCAGCCCTGCTCAGTATCCAAAGTGTCAGCCTGAGACTGATGTCAGGCTGAAAGCTGCTGGCAGAAGGGGTTGTTTTCCCAGCTTTGTTTTTCCACTTGGGCCTGCATTATCCACAGCAAACGTGAATATTCCGATGCCTCCAGTCCGGGCTGAAAGGAGACTGCCAGAAAAGAGCATCCCATCCCTTTCAAATGCCCTGAGATGCTCAGATCCTTCTTGGTTTTCCTCCACAGCCAAATCCCTTTTCCCCCCTGGCCTCGCTTCCCACTCCTTTGATACAATCACCAAAATAAATAAATAAATAAGTAACTTGGTCTTTGGGTGCTGATTTCAGCCCCAGCCACATTCTGAACAGCCCTTGCAGTCACTTCAAGCAGAGAAGGTGCTGGAGCTGTCTCTCCCCAAAGCTCCCGTTGCCAGAGGCACACAGCTGGTTTTGGTTTCATTTTCTCCTGATCTTTCCAGCTGTTGGACAGCTGGGGCTGCCCCTGGATCCCTGGCAGTGCCCAAGGCCAGGCTGGACATTGGGGCTGGGAGCAGCCTGGGACAGTGGGAGGTGTCCCTGCCATGGCAGGGGGGACACTGGGTGGGCTTTGAGGGCCCTCCCAACCCAAACCATTCCAGGATTCCATGATTTCTGACCGAGCAGTGACTGTCCCCACATTGAGCAGATCAAATATTCCCAGTTTATGTGTCAGCAAACAGCAGTGGATTTAATTATGCCCAAACTGGCTCCCTTGTGTCCCATCTCCATTATGAGTCCTCTACCTGAGGCCGTGTGAGCAGAAATATTCCAAGTTTTTCTAACAATTACTTGTATTTCTAGACTGTCATAGTGTGAAAAGCCCTTTCCTTATCCCTCAACTGCAGCCACCTCCACAATGCTCTAAAACAACACAGCAACCTGGGCACGAGGGGAGGGCACTTTACCCAACCTGTGACGAGAAGGCAAAAGAAAAAACTTCCTACAGCTCGTTTTTCATCACTGAGACCTTCAGCACAGTCCTCCCACCCCAGCCAGTGCCTCTGGGATGCTGCCACGAGACACAGGGGTGGCTCTTTAGAAGCACAGAAAACACAGGAGCTTCTGTGAATGTGCTGAAAACAGATTTTTGTGGGATTTTTTTTGGTCAGACCTTTAGGCTGGGGCCACAGAGGCAGGGACCCTAAAGTAAACACTGATGTCCTGCAGCTCGAGGGGAGCTCAGAGGAGGTGCAGGCACTGCCCAAACACAGGAAGGAAACGCTGCAATTTACAGAGAGCACTCAGGAGTCTCCCGAGTCTCCCAGTTTTTAAAGGGCAGACTTAGGCAAACCTGGAGTTTTGAGCATTTCTTCTCCCAGCTGCTTTCTCCACGACTCCTTCTCAGAGAACAAAGCCTCGTTGTGCTCGAGAAAGGAAATGCATCCATTCCTGACAACCCTTTCTTTATGGAAGGAAAATTCCCTGTGTGGCTCCCACCTCCGCTCCCCTCTCCCAAGAGGGGCAAACCAGAGCTCCCAGTTCCGAGCAAGCACCACTAAACTGTGGCTCCCTGAAGATTCAGTGGCACAATTACACTGTGGCAGCTATTTTGAGCTGAACATCTCCTTTTCAGCAGGTGAGGGGCTGGGGGTTACCCAAAGCCACGTTCTCCAGATTGAATGCGACCTCAAAAATGCCAATGCCTGAATAAAAAGGCTCATAACCTACAGAAAGGGCAGGAGTGCAGAGCAGGGAATTCATTTCCCCAAATTCATTTCCTCTGTGACCTGGAGGAAACCATCAGGCTTTTCTGAGTTTCATTTGCCTCTTGAGCCTTGAGGAATGATGGCTCAGAGTCGCTGGGGTGAAAAGCTCTGAGAGCAGCCATGCCAGCCACCCTCCGTGGCTATTTCTCTGAGGTGACATCCTTTCTGTCACAGGAGCTCTTTTTATTCCCCCTGAATTTCCTCAATAACCACAGCTTTCTGAATACATTTCTTAAAGACAAAGATGTGCTGGAATATTAATGCCATCACAAAAGAATGGGAGTTGGAAGTATGTCCTTGATCATGTCTAGACAGGACCAGCTATAATGGATTTCTAGGATCAAGGTAGGAGATAAAAACAGATTAATATTACTCAGAGACCTGCAGCATCTCTGTGCATTATCCACAGAGGTGGGATCCTCCAGCCTTTCATGAATATCTGCTGTCTAATGAGGAGGGAAGGAATTGCTCCCTGGGAGGGTGGCCAGGATCTGGCACGGGGTGCCCAGAGCAGCTGGGGCTGCCCCTGGATCCCTGGCAGTGCCCAAGGCCAGGCTGGACACTGGGGCTGGGAGCAGCCTGGGACAGTGGGAGGTGTCCCTGCCATGGCAGGGGGTGCAATCTTTAAGGTCCCTTCCAACCCAAACCATTCTGGGATTCTATGGAAGCACCTGGAGGAAAATAGCCAAGGGGTGCTGGGCAGCTGCTCAGAGTCCACTCCTGCCCTGGTAAAGGCACTGACAAACACCATCAACACCAAGGACAAAACTGAAGCTCAGTAAACTTTGAAGGTGAGGAAATGGCACCCAAAGACTGCAGGGGAAGAGCCCTGGACCCTCTGGGTCAGAGAGGAACCTCAGTGCTCAAATCAGGGGCCAAGAAACCACGATGGGAGGTCAGAGCTGGCTGTCCTTCAGAACCCTCAAAGACAGCAGGTGAATCCCCAGCTCTGAGAGCTCCTAAGAAATTCCTGTTCCCATCGTGTTACAGCCAGCAGCCCAGCCAGGGCATGCCCTGAGTTCCAGTGCCAGTGGAGGCTGCTGTGCCCAGAGCCCCTCAGCGTGCCCAGGGTGGGTCCAAGGACAGCACAGAGCCAAAGGGACTCAGCTCCAGCTGCATCCAAACCAGTGAGGGCAGGAACAGCACAAAAGCTCTGTGTGGTTGCTGTTTCCTGTGCTCCTTCCCAGGCAGGTTGGGTTGAGGGACTCACACAGTGGGAGGGAAATGCTGTTCCTGCACACGATCCCTGCTTCTTCCCTTGGGAAGGCACAAGGTGAGTGCCATGAATGGGCCCCAAACTCCTCCTCACCAGTGCCCAGAGGGATCCTGACATCAAGCTCACTATGCCAACCCTCCACATTCCTCTTTCATGGAGAAAAAGCCTCCATCAGGAACTGGCAGATGATTTTGGGAAGGCTCAGCTGGCTTTGAGCCACGGGCCAAAGCAGCACTTGCTCCCCACCAAGGCTCGAGTCTCGCTGCTGCTGAGCATCCCAAATGTTCACTGAGCAGCAAAAAACAAGGAATCTTGAAGAGATCTGTCTGCAGGAGTCCAGGATCCTTTCCTGTGCTTCAGCCAGGCCCCATTCCCACTGCATCCACGGATTTGTTTCCCCAAGAGCAGCACAGAAATGCTCACCTGGAGCCAGAACTGGCTGGGCAAAGGCACAGAGGCTCCAGAAGCATTCCCACTCAGCCAGGCTTCAGCAATGTGAACACCACAGCAGGCAAGGAAGAGGAAAAAATGAGGAAGGAAGGGAAAAGAAATGAAAGCACAGGAGCAGGTTCATCGATGAGTTAAGGCTGTTTTAGGTACAAGCCTGGGGGAATTAGTTTAACACTCCATTTCAGCTTCTTTTTTCCCATTTTCTCTTGCACCAACTCGCATCTCTCTCCTGTCAGACTTTGATGGCTTTATGTAACTGTTTAAAAATTGAACAAGCTTCTTAACTTAGGTTTAGGAGAACACACTTTTTTTTTTTTGCTTCTCTGTCTCGAATGCACATTAAGAATAAAGATTTCCGGAGAAAACAAGACCTTTTCCATCCTCTGACATCAGCTACTGGAGTACACAAAGCCAAGTCCTTGAGGAGTGGATATTTGGTACATTCTGTTTCAGCACCAGTGGGTTTTGCAACGGGGAGCTGCAGAGGAAAGCTCATCCCAGAGAGAAAATGCACAGGTTGCACCCTCAGAGCAGTGGGGGGAAGAATCCTAGAAAGCAGCAATGAGGGAATAAACCCAAAATCTCGGCAGGGAGGTGTGGCAGCCCCAGCCCTGAGCAGCACAAGGGGTTTGCCCCATGGGGACAGCCTGAGAGAGAACCTGGGACCTGCTGCCATTGTGAGAATCGTTTTTCTTTGTGTTGCTTTTTTTTTTTTTTAACCTTAATACAAGCTGAAAAAATTGCTGCTCTCTGTGACTGGATGTAAAAGCTTGAGAAGAGCCTCCCTCAAGGCTCAAAAAACAGAGGCAAATAGCCCCCACCCTTTTCTGGGTGTTTGCATTTCCTAATTACACCAGTTTCTAAGCCAGAGCTGTAGCTGTTGATGCTTCAGGTTGGCAGTGCTGATGGAAGAGGCTTTCAGGAAAGGCAGGAAAAATATTCAACAGCAAGATTTGTAATTAAAGCTCTTTTTTCCTTGTGTTTTGTCTGTTACAAAGTGTCTGTGTTTGCAGAGTGGGCTCTTGAGGGCAAATGCTGCTTTCCTTGCTGTTCCCACAAGCTCAGAGCAGCAGACCCAGCACCCCAAGTGGTGCCACGAGCTTTGTCCAACCAAAGCCACAGCAGGGACTCCTCTCCCTGGGCTGCTCCCAGCCTGGAGCAAAACCCACAGGGCTCACTCCCAGCACTGGGCACCAGGCATGGAATTAGCCCAGCTCCAGTTATGGGGACACTGGCAAAGTGTGCCTGGTTCAGGGGATCCCAGAGTGGGGCAGGCTGGAAGGGACCCCAGTGGTCATCTGCTCCCAATCCCTGCTGCAGCAGGGCCAGCCCAGAGCACAGGATTGTGTCCAGACAGCTCTGGAATATCCCAGGGAGGGAATCAGTGCTCTGTCACCCTCACAGTAAAGAATTTCCTCCTCATATCCAGGTGCAAATTGCTGGGATCAGCCCCTGCCCGTTCCTCTGGTGCCACTGCTGGGCCCCTGGAGCAGAGCCTGGGCCCTGCTCTGAGCCCTCCTCCAGACAGGGACAGGGTGACAAAATCCCCTTCTCAGCTGCCTCAAAGCCAGTTCTGCTCCTGGTCGTGGCAGCACCACTTCATTGTCCATCCTCTGCTCCCAGACCATCCTGCAGCAGCCTCCTCCTGCTCCTGGAGAGCATCCCTGGGCACCCTGATCGCAGCCAGCGGGGCCAGAGCTCCTGCTGCACCCCTCCCCAGCACTGCTGTGCCTCCCTCCAGTCTCCAAAAACTCCCAGGGGACACCACGGGAGGAGCAGAGCAACGCCAAGAGCACAAAGCACAGGAAACATCTTGTACCCAACATCTCCCAGCGTGGAGAACTGGGATGAGTGGAGGCCCTGCCAGGGATGGAAATGGCAGAGCACAGCAAAAGCAGGAGCTCTCCTGCATCCTGCAGTGACTCAGCACAATTCCATTAAAAACCAGCTCAGTTTGCTGTGAATGCTGCTGTTTGTGCCCCTGTGGAGGCTCGAACCCAGCCCTGCCCACGCCCAGCACGGTGCAGGGTGGGCTGGCAAACACCAGAAAGGAGCTGCTGAGGAGTCTGCCAGGCACCAGCAGCCCGGGGCTTCCCCCTCTGCTGCTTCTGCTGCCACTTCCCACGCCAAGCTGCCACATCCCCCCTTCCAGGATCCTGCAAGGACCCTGCTTCCCAGGGCTCATCCCTGCCAGGACCCTGCTGCTGCTCCCCAGCTCGGCACAGACAGCTGCAAACCAGAGCACATCACATCTGCCTTCCTGATCAGAGCTTCAAATGGCAAAACCCAGCCCCCCAAACCAGGCTGACTGTGCTCTCAGCCCCCATTCCTTACCCACCCTGCACAATTCCCCAAGGGATCAGCACCCCAGGACCCTGGAAGAGCCTGTGCCCAGACCTGCAGGACCTTCTGAAGCCATAGGGGAGGCAGCTCCCCTGGCAGCCCCAGCAGCTCCCCTGGCAGCCCCCACGGTGCCTCCCCCAGCACCTTTCAGTGCCAAGCCAGAGTTACCCAACTTCTGACCTACTTCTGCCTCGTGTTCCTCCCCCTCCCCGCTCCTGCCCTCAGTCCCCAATTAAATCTGTGTGAGATTTCCTCAATTATCCCCTTCCTGCTAATAGATGTGGAAAGAGGATGCCATAACAATGTATTCCCCTGGCAGTGGTTCAAAATACATCTCCGAGGTAGCGCTGAGGAGTGCAGGATGCAGGAGCACTTTAATTAAACATAAACCTATAGAAAGCAGCAGTTTAGGTTGAAGAAAGCTCATCTTTTGCTGCCACCACAACACTTAATGTCAGCCATGCAGGGAGAATCCTCGTGCTCCTCTTTAACTGGCAGGCCAATAAATCAGCACTGATCTCCCCTCTCTGTGTAGCTGGGTAGGCTGATGTGCAGCTTTTTTGGGAGACAGCAGCATTCCACTGGCACCACCTGCACGGGAATCCTGCAAGGAAAACACTCCAGGCAAAGCATCCCGATGCTTGAAACCTGAAACAAAACTTGGAGGGGGGACCTGAGCAGGAAAAATCCAAGTTTGGGAATGTTGGCAGGAGAAAAACTGTACAGGCACCTTTGGAAAGAGGAGCAGCAGGAATGGAGAACTCCCATTTGGAGACATTAAGATGTTCTGACAGGCACTGGCAATTCTGGATGAATACAGAGATAATTTGAACACGATTTCTAATTGAGGCAAAAACTGCCTGTGAGGAACAGGGAATGAGCCTGGGAATCACTCTGCCCATTACAGAAGGCATCGAGCCTCTGCTCAACTTTATAGCCCCCTTCCCACTCATCCCAGAAAAGAATTGTGAGATAAGAAATTGTTAAGTCTTCATAAAAAGGAGCCTTTAATCCAAAGGAAGCTGCATCTGCACAGCTACAGCTGCCATTTCCATACCTGAGTTCCTGCCTTCCCTCCTCTCTTGGCCCAGAACAATCTCCAAACAGCTCCATAACAAACTGCAATTAACCACATCACTGCCAAGGGAGCCTGCAGTGCTGATGTTACACAAGGAAGAAACAAGATTATTTTAAGCCTGGTGGAGAGTAACTTGCAGCACTTTAAAGGAAGCCAGACGCCAGCCCTGCTGCAAACAGCCAGAGAACTCTGAGGCAGCGAGTCCTTGAGCACACTGGGGTGAGCTTGAAATTATCCAGGGCACTGCAGTGGATGAGGCTGAAATGAAGAGATGAAGACTTAAGCCCAGGCAGCATCTCTGGCTGAGATGTGAACCCAGCCCTCAGAGCTCTCAGAATCCCAGGAGAACACAGCAAGGACCAGATTTTCCCCGTGCTGGAGATGGGCTGAGCAGAGGGAGGAAGGAGAATGTTTTTTAACTCTTCTCCAGTATTTCTTCATGCTCTGGGTGGGACCTGGTGTTAAAATTACCAACACCTCTGGGTCCAGAGTGCCATGTCCCAAACCCTCAGTCCCCTTATCTGTAAGGAAGGGAGTAACTCCCACCCCACTGAAATGACAAGCAGCAACACTCTGCTTGTCTCTGGCAATCCCACTGCCTCTAAATATCTCTCAAGAGGCTCTGAACAAAAAGCTGCAGCTTCCCCTTTTGCCTCCCTCCCTGTTTGCTCCATGTACACCAAAGGCCTTCGTTTCCACCTTGCTGCACATGTACTGGAGCTATTTTTGGCCAAGAGTGACGTGGCTTTGTTTGCATAACTGGGTTCCCACCTCATGATCTGCCGCTCTAATAGTTTGCAAAATAATAGCTGGAAGATGTCTGACTCCAGAGAAGTGCCTGCAAAGTTCAGTTTGCCTTTATCTTCAGTCCAAAATAAAAAAAAAAAAAAGAGGAAACAAGGCTTCCTGCAGCATCACTCATAAAATGCTTCAGCAAGATGTAAAACAAATTATTTAGTGATGACCAGCTGGGATGTGGGGATTTAATTCTGCTTCTGGGTTTGGATGAGGGTATCAAACCAGAAAAGACAAGCCCAAAGTCACACAGGAAGAAAACCATTTTGCACAGTGGAGCTTTAACAACTCACGTCAACCCAAAATACCATCCACAGGAAATGCAAACTTATCACTGATGGCTAAAAACAAAAGCACAGCTCAAAATAGCAGCATTTCAGATGAGGCAAATACGTCGTTGGACTATTCTCAACTGTCAGAAGTGAGCTGCAATCACACATCTCTCTTGAGGAATATTTGGTATTTGTCCAGTATTAAAAATAAAATATGAGATATCTTAGAAAAGGAAGAGATGGCTCGAATAAAGAATGTATGGAAATAAGTCCTGCATGCAGAAGGATCCAACCACTGGTGGTTCTTGTCCAAGCCCCAACTCCTGGAAAAAGAGGGACAGAACCCATTTCCACAAGAACTTTGTCACTGCAGAGCATCATCAAGGTGGGATGAACGCTGTCCTGACCTGCACAGCCAGCTGAGCCAGGGGAATTGGCCATTTTTGTTTGAGCACACGTGGTTTGGAAAGTACCAGGTTCTTCCTTCGCTGCCAGGATGGTGCTGCCCGAGCAAGGACTCCACATTTGGGCAGGATTATTGCTCAGTTCCACATCTCCCTTCAAAGTCTGACAGGAGAGAGATGCGAGTTGGTGCAAGAGAAAACGGGAAAAAGAAGCTGAAATGGAGTGTTAAACTAATTCCCCCAGGCTTGTACCTAAAACAGCCTTAACTCATCGATGAACCTGCTCCTGTGCTTTCATTTCCTTTCCCTTCCTTCCTCATTTTTTTCCTCTTCCTTGCCTGCTGTGGTGTTCACATTGCTGAAGCCTGGCTGAGTGGGAATGCTTCTGGAGCCACCACTCTGTGCCTTTGCCCAGCCAGTTCTGGCTCCAGGTGAGCATTTCTGTGCTGCTCTGCCTGCCCCCCTCATCCATCACCCTCAGCCACCCCTGCAGCCAACATTACCAGGGGCTGGAGGTATTTCACTCCCACTTCCCACACTCTCTGGCTCCAGGGAAGCCAAGGTGGGACGAATGTGTGGAGCCCCAAGTTCATGACTGATGATGGGAAGTCACCCAGGACCACGAGCAGGGGACACACACACCTGGCAACCGCTGCCCTTCATCCCCTGGTGACTTTCTGGCTGCATCCACCCACCCCCATGGCTTCAGCAGCACTTCTGGGATGCATCTCAAACCTGATGCATCTCAGCATGGAATCTCAGCAGCTAAAAAAGACATTCTGGAGGCTCTGAGCTGGGTTTTTACCTGTCCCTCCCAAATTTAGCTCCTCTTCAGCTCAACGCCGGTGACACAGCAGTGGCCTCGAAGCAGGAGCACAGCCAGGGCTTAGGAAGCACCACAAGAGCATTTGTTCCAATATTTACTCAGGGATTTTTCATGCTACACCTACCACGGACTTGAGTTTATTGGGAACACAGTGCACTGGGGAAGGGCAAACCACAGAGTCTACGCTGCTGCCAAGCAAAATGTCATTAAGGTTTTAGCAATGCAACACAAATTGAGTTTACATTAAAGCTTCTTTTGTATAAAACCGTATCCCAGAGTGAAGCACAGTGACAGAGCTGAGTAATGAGTTGAAGCAAAGCAATCAAGGTGGAACTACTGAGCAATAGGAGAAAGGAGCCATTCCAAAGTGCTATTTAAAGTGGGGCTGAGAGCTCCATTTGAAGTACAGAAGTGATTATGTACAGTCACTGTTGCACACACACATTTAACACCATGGAGGATGCAGTACCCACCACCTGCAGCTGCACAGAGACACCCCCAGGTTCAATGGCTCTATAAAAACCAGCACCAGCTGGAAGCTGAGATTCTTCTTAACACAGACTCACACATAACTCAGCCAAAGAGCTGAGAAGCCTGGAACTTCCAACCTCCTTTGTTGTACCCAGCACAGCTCAAAGGTGACCAGTTGTTGTTTCCGACCTCTCCTTGTAAGGATTCAGGGCTGGGAAACACCTGAATCGCCAGGATTCCTTGGGATTCCATGATTTCAGTTGGAATCCCACAGAATTCCATTATTTCCGTTGGGAACCCCACAGAATTCCAGGATTTCCATCCGGGGGATTCCCTCCAGCATTTCTGGAGCATCCCCAAAGTCACGGAGGGTTATGACAAACAAAACCACCAAACAAAACACAAAACCACTTCCGAAGGCTTTTCTCAACAACCAGAGCGTGGTAAGTCTGGAAGCAGCACTCATTTCTAATTCCAGGCTTCCCAATGTGTGCTTTTCTCTGCTCCCCATGCCAGTCCCCAGGGAGAGAGCCCAGAGCAGGCCCTGCTCATGTGAGAGGGATGCAAAGGGGCTCAGGGCTGAGGTGCAGCTCATCCCACCCAGCTCTGCCCAGCTCCCACACCACAGCAGATCTCACACAGCACTGCCCAGCTGCTCACAAGCCCAGGGGTGCCCAGGGAGGCTGCCTGGGCACTGCTCACCCAGACAGATGGGGCTGGATCATCACAGCACTGCAATGTTTGAGGCTCCATCCCTGCTCCCCCCTGGAATGAGCAAGGCAATTTTGATTTATTTTAACGACAGCACGCAGACAGAGCTTTTCAGAACTTGCAAAAAGCATTTATAAATGGCTAAACAGAAAAAAAAAAACCCTCCATAAAGACTTCAGAGCACTGCTAAGTAGAACAAAGTAATAGGTTTATCAAGATATAAAGCAGCCCTCCCCAGAATATACAGCTCAGACACACCCTGCCAGCAGAAGTGCTCAATGTTTAGGATGAGGGAAGAGGGATTCAAGGAGGATTTGTTTTGCTGGCAGCCCTCCATCCATGCACATAAACCTCTTGTAGCAGCACGCTGATATTTAAACTCATTAGCACCAGGAAGGCCACAGGACTGGGCTCTTCTCCCAGCCTGTTCCGAGGGACACAAGGGATCACACCCCGAGATGCTGCAGCCCAGGAGCCCCAGCACAGCCCCCTCCCTGCCTAGGTGCACAGGAACACGGGGCAGGACACTTGGCAAAAGGAAAAAAAACCCAAAAAACACCGCCCCTCTGCCCAAAGTGCCCACTCAGCACTCTGTGAGAGGATAAAAATAGCAGGCAGGAGAGCTGGCCCTGAATGCCAAGCAGCATTCCCTGCTTGCTGCAGCACAGTGAGAGCAAGAGAGAACCCAAATCAACTTCCCCCTTCACTCTGCTCTCCTGGAGGCTGCACGTTGCCTGAATTTCCTATTCCTCATAAACACAGCCAGTGGGGATTTAGCTCTGGGGAGCTGCAGGCTGGCACATCCACCATCATTGCTCTGGCAGCCCCCCACCAGCCTCTGGGAAGAGCTCCTGACTTCCAGAGGAGTAAGGACAGGCTGGGAGGGTGGGTTTTGTGAATATTCAACACCTCTGCACAGCAGGCCTGCCTATTATTAGTATAGGGGATGTCAAAGAAGCTCCTCTCATGCAAAGTTTCCAGTCTGGTTAATTAACAGTGGCTTCCTCCAGCATATAAATTTGGGCTTTAGTCCCCTGCACAAGAGCAGGCAGGGCAGGAGGGAGGGAAGGAGCAGAGAACAGCAATGGCTGCAGTCAGCTTTAAAGGCTGGAAAGGAAATCCCTCATCACAGGTAAGACAGAGAGAACTAACACCCATCCTGGTGCTCAGAGGAGGCTTCCCATTCCAGGAAGGGCTGAGTCTCCTCCTGGAGCCCATCCCCAGAGTATCTGTCTGTGGAAAAGTTCAGATGACTTTGACTGGGCAGCTAACAAGAAGCAAAGAGTCCCTTCACAAGGGGAAGTGATTCAGGTCAGGGGGGGTCTGTCACCCTCTGCTTTTGACATCCAGACCATAAAACGTCTCCCAGCACTGCTCTGGAGCTCATTGCTCCCCTTGCCCCAAGGATCAGCCACGTCCCAGCTGGCAGGAGCTGCCTGAGGGTAAATCAGAGGCATGATGGATGCTGAGGGTCCTGCCAGGGCACCTTTCAGGGCACTCTTTGGGATCTCTGCTGCAGCAGAGTCTGCAGTTCGGGGCACCTTGAGGTCTCCTGCAAGTTGGTCTTGATTGTGCCAAACTGCTCTCATAAAAGCAAAGGCTCTGAGTGACCTCAGTGCTAAACCAAAATGCTCTGCACATAAACACATAAACTGCTTCAACACAAGAGTTTTCTCCAGGCTGAAGAAAGCACTCTGGAAAAAAAAAAAAAAAGAAATACTGAATGCTTTTAGAAGTCTGATCCTATTTACTTTTTACCTGCTGCTTAAATTAGGAGAGAAATAAAAAACAATATTGCATGGCTCCACATGTACCACCCTCCAGTGCTCTGGTTTTCTTATTCCCACCTAGAAAGGGTGAACAGTAACTTTATCTGCTCCATAAAAAACTTCTCCAGCTCATGCCCAGACTTGCAGACACTTGCTAGAACAGCTGGGGAAGGACTGACAGGAGAAGGGAGCCGTGGACAGAGGGAAAAGCCCCACACCTGCACTCAGGGCTGGAGAGGAGATGGAGCCCAGGTCAGACACTGCCCTTTATCCTTTCCTGCCCCCACCAGAGCTGCATTCACCATCCCTGCTCTCTGGGCAGGAGGATGAAGATGCAGCCAGCTGCCAAATGATGGATACAGATGTGACCAAGGGGGTTCCTCCCTGGGCTTGGGATCAGCCCCTCAGCCCAGAATTCGGGGTCAGCAGGAAGCTGTGAGCTGCCATTTCTAACTCACTGATACAGCAACCCAAAACCCAAAAAACCCAACACAAAACCACCACCACTCCTCACCTAAAAAAGAAGGGGAAAGGGGAATGTTTTTGCCAAACCCTGCACATTGTCCAGAGCAAAGAACCAGCAGCCTCTGAGGGCTCCCAGGGCTCTGCAGGTCTGAAGGACTTGCAGTGACAACCACCCTCAGCTCTCCCTTTGGGGGACTCCCAAGACAAGCCTGATGCTTTCTCAGTCTCTCTCCACCTCAAAATTCCCCTTCCAGATGGAAATCAGGCCCAGCTCCTGCAGCAGCCTGGCCTCTGCTATGGAAGGGTAAAATCCCTGCTTTCTGTGCTGTTCTGCCACCTCACTGGTGTCAGCTGTCACTGAAAACACCTGACAAGAGACACCCAGGCCCACAAATTCCCCTCAAACTTATCAATCTCGCCAGAGCAGAAACTTCTTTCTGGCCAAGAGGTGATTTGCAGCCCTGCAGATGTTCACTGAGCTCGGGGCAGAGGTGACAGATGAGTTTTCCAGCACTGCTGTTGGCAGCCACATTTCAGTATCCTGCTCCTGCAGCCCTTGCCCAGCACCTCTGATTTATAAACCCCAGCACAGGTTTCAGAGCAGGCTGTTTGCCATAATTTAGCAGCAAGCTGCCTTACAAACAGGCCTCCCCAAAAACAATTCTCTGTCTCAGTGGCTGTGATCTGAGGCAAACAGCACCCACAGATCCCCGTGCTCATGAGCAGCTCATTTCCCTTTCCAGCTCCACATCCTTCCCAGCTATCAGCACAGCAGAAGCAGTGGCTCAGCTGACCTTTCCCAGACTTCAGCAGGGTGTTTGGCTTGCTGAGGTTTCAGTTTTCCACAGCCACTCTCAGGCTCTGTGTTTGCAATCTGGAACAGGCCTGGCTTTAGCAGGATGCTCAGGGCACACAAAATTCAGGAGCAATTTTGTGTCAGAACAGCACCTTGGCCTCCAGGACAACTATGAAAGCTGCAAAGATTCCTCTCAAGGGATTAATAAAGTGATTAATTAAGGTGTAATGAAGTGATTAATTAAGGTGGATCAAATATACCCGTGCATGGTCAGTACCAGATCCTGAACATGGGCACAGCTCATGGATAACACACCTGAGCCATTCCAAGGCTGGGCTCACACACTGCACAACAGAATATTCCACTGCTCTGTTGCTCTGCAGTCACCTGCCTTTATCCTGAGCCCCAAGGACAAACAGCTTTATTGGATCTGGATCATTTTATCTTCCAGGAACTTTGTTCAAAGCTTTAGATGTTCAGCTTGTCTAAAACCAGAGCAGCCTTCCTGAGTTGAAAGAAGCAGTTCGTGTCTGGGCAGCCAAGACAGAAACCAAAGGGAAGGGAGAGAAAAAGAAGGGCTGAGCTCCTTGTCTGTCTCTCCTCTGCCTTTGTAGCTCAGCCCACAAAAAACTCAGCAAAGAAAACAGAAGTGATGCAAGATGGAATTCCAGAAAGTCACAGGCGACCGGGAATCCTGCAGTCCATCCCTGCACGTGTTCCTGGGAACCAACACCCAGCACAAGGAGGATGAAGCAGCCACGGCCAACTTACTGCTCCTGGGATGGAAAAACACCCACAGAGGGCAGGGCCCCCCTGGAAATCACATTTCAGGAAGGCAGTTCATCAGATATCAAAGGGGAAAGGAATACAATGAAGGTCTGGTAAGGAAGGACAGCAGTGGGGTGGGAAAGAGCCACAGGGACACAACAGCAGAAGGTCAGTTCCCCTCTCCATTCCAGCAGGGAAATTCCTGGCTCCCAGAGCATCCTTTGTTCGTGTGCCCTACAGGAACAGCAAGGGCTAAACCTCTTCTGCCATGCTCACTAGAAAACTCTGCCTGCATCTCACTGCAGGCTGGAAAATCTGCTGGGTTTTGGACAATGTGGGTGTGTTGGGTAGCAGTGAAACCAGACTGTGAGTGCCACAAATCCCAAACACGACCAGGAAATAACCAAGGCCTCCAGATTTCAAACACAGGGAACAGCAAAATAAAAACAACACCACCCCACCCAAGCAAGGAAACACATCAGACAAATTATACAATTTCTGCCACATTTTCTGAATTTTTCCAAGGAAAAAACCACAAACATCCCCAGGCCCACAACAGCTTTTACTTCCCCCACTAGAAGCATCATTCACACAAAAAGAACCAAGTGGATTGGGCTGGTGTTTGCAAAACAACTTGGGAAAGAAGCAGTGACATGGATTTGTCACCGAGCTGGTGCTGGGAGCAGCACCAAACCCAAAGGACACGTGGCTAAAAAGGGAAGGAGAAAAAAATAAACCCATCCCAGCCAAGGAGCAGATCTGTGACACGTCACAGTTCCCTCCAGCTGCAAGGAGCACTCAGCCACGGGAGGCCCAGTGACAGCCCAGAAAGGCGCTCTGATCTGGGGGAAAGCACAAGGCATCAGTGCTCTCATCGCTACAAAACAACAACAAACCCCCAAAACCCCATCTGTGGCTGAAGGACCGGGGAGTGAGGAAGCTGTTAGTTGAGCACATTGCTACAAACACCAAGGCCAAAGCAGGCAAATCCCAGCCCTGAGGCAGACAGAGGCACGTTCCACACAGCCCCTTACCCTGCTGATCTGCAGCTTCTCAGCTCCGGGCTTGAAGAGGTTCCATCGACGGCCGCCGTTCCTGCAGTTCCCGCGCACCTTCAGGGTCTTTGAAGCCTGTTCGTTCTCAGCTGCCAGGAGAAAATCCACAGGAACAAAAAAAAAAAAAGGAATGACAAAAGATAAATGCTGTGCTTTAGCTCGGGCTGGGGGCGGAGGCTGTTCTTTTAAACGAAAGAAACAAAATTGTTTGCAAGAGACTCATTCAACCTCTCCTTTAGAAAAAGGGAGCAGAGAGTATATTTAGGTGCTTTATTCAGTGCTCTTGGGATACAAGAGAAATAGTGCAGCTTGGATACTACAAAAAGGCAGAGCTGGGAGCCACATCCCGAGGTGGGGTCAGCCCAGCTGGCTGTGGAGCCAGGAGGCTCTGCCAGGAGCAGGAGATCTCCTCAACCTGCACAGGGCAGCAGCTCCCTGGGTCACAACTGCTGCAACAGCAGCACCTGCAGCAACCCCAGCTGCAGAGTCACTGTGCTGCACAGGATGCCAGGCCTTGGGCAAGGAACAGCTCCTCGCATTTACACACAAAGCAAAAGTGGGTAAGTCCAGAATGGCTGGTTTTTTAAGGAAACTGGGCTGGTTCTCACCCCCAGCGTTTCAGGCCAAGCCCTCAGAGATGCAGTTCTGCTCTGGCTTTAACTGATACTGCTCACACCAGAGCCCAGGCTGGCCTTGCAGATGGCACTACCCAGGCACAAAGCAGCCTGTGAGAAAAGCAGCAAATGAGCTCTACTTTTCTAGTCAACCCACATTTTCAGCTCCACATCCCATCCCTCTCTTTCTGGGGTGAAGCTGCTATTTTTTTGTGAGACCAGAGATTTCCCTCCCACATTTGGCAAGCTTAGATTTGAATCCCTTCTTCCATCAGGCTCTTTACATCCCCTGACCTGGAGGGAAGGAAGCAGAGCTGTCTGAGCACCACTGGTGCCCCACAGCAGCTGCCCTGTTATCCAGGCAGTGCTCATATATGGAACCTGCATCCCCACAGGTGTCTCCAGCACCTGGAGGCTCCTCAACCCAGTCCTGGAGCGAGGATCTACAGGAAACAGCCACGTTCTGGAATTCTTCCCTCAAAGATGCACAACACTAAATTTCCATCTCCTGACGTACCTCTAACCCAGGCAGAGGTTTCAGGCTGTGCCAGTCCTGAGGGGCTGGAGAACAGCATGAACAGTTCCAGGCTTTGGGAGAGTGGAGACCCCCAAAGCAAACAGGTGGGGGCTCTGCCCTGCCCAGGCCAGAGCGCAGCAGGGCTGGGATGCTGCTACAGGCTGCCTGGGCAGCCATCCTGAATCTCTTCCAGCGTTGCCGGGAGAGCGATTGCTCTGAGACCTATTTCCTCAGTGCTGATGCAGGCAGCCTGCTGCTATTTTTAGCAGCCCACATTTCACTTTGGAGACTCTTGGAGAGCCAGGCTGCAGCACGGTGCTGATTATAGCAGCAGGCTGCTCGTGGCTCTGGAGGCGCTCGGGAGTGGGATGCAAACAGGGAATGCTCACTCTGAGAGGGGTGTGTGACTCCCCCTGTGCTGGGAACGTGTGCACCCCGGCAGCAGAGCCATCAATTAACAGCACAGGCAGCCAATTTGCCGTGTCCTCCCAAGTTCTACTTAACCCTGACGTGCTGCCACCATCCATCAGCTGCCCAGATCCCCGGAGCGCTCCCGAGCAATGCCAGCACAATCTGGCAGCACTCCCGTGCCTGCCCATCACTAAATCACAGAATTCCTCGTGCCAGCAGTGGCCCTTCAGGAAATAACTCCCTTTTTCTCATTATCAATCTTTTTAATTAGGAGGTTCAAAAGATGATGTCATCTATTCAGCCGTCAGCCAATTCACCTGCCAGCAAACCCATTCCACGGCGCTCTCTCTGGTGTCACTGTGAGCAGGACAGATGCAGAGAGGTCACCCCAGACTTTGGCCCACAAGATTCCCTCCTTTGTCATGAGAAGTACCCAAGCACAAGAGGAAAAATTCCCTTACCTCTTGTGTTTCCAAGCAAACATCAGACTTGAGCTGTGATCTCAGTATCCATCACCACTCACCACCTCCAAAGGGCGAGTACGTGGTGAGCACTCCCCACATTTTCAGCTCCACATCCCATCCCTCTCTTTCTGGGGTGAAGCTGCTATTTTTTTGTGAGACCAGAGATTTCCCTCCCACATTTGGCAAGCTTAGATTTGAATCCCTTCTTCCATCAGGCTCTTTACATCCCCTGACCTGGAGGGAAGGAAGGATGAAACCCAACAGAAAACGACCAAATATAAACTCACACAGCAGTTGCTGAAAAGCTTTTACACCTCACGTGCCTAACCCTGTCCATCTCCTCATAACCACATTAGGGGGACTGTGTTCGGGGCCATTAAAGAGAGAAAACCCCTTTATTCTATGAACACACTGTGCTCAAGAAGATCCCATCAGCCAGCAAGAAAACTCCTCAGCACACGGCATTCAGAGCTCCCTCACCTGGATGGAACCAGCATGGATGGATGCCATGGATGCTCCATTCCCTGACTTTCCCACTCCTGCCTGCACCCTTGGCTGGCTCTGCGGGACGGCTGCAACCCAGGAACAAAACTGGGAGAGAGAAGAACCACTCACCTCGTCTGCGGAGCAGGTGCTGCATGCGGCCTCCCAGCTGGTCCAGCCCCATGGGGGTGCTCTGCGAGAGGGGCTCGGAGCGGCAGCGCTCCACCAGCGCCTTGAGAGGCGCCGCTTGCGGGGACGGCTGCCGAGAGAAGGGGCACACAGGGGTTTTACCAGCAGTGGTCAGGCAAATCTCAGGCAAAGCAAACAGTAACACACGGAATTTCCAGAGCTCGCTGCCAGCCGCAGCTGGGGCGTTTCTGACTGCAGGCCCCGCACGGGGCTCACGCCCTGCACAGCTTTGAGTCCAATGCTTCCAGGGGTGCTGAGCGTCCCAGGAATTCCTGGGAGTGACCTTGCTGGGGACGCACTCGCTGCTGTGCATTTTGGGGTGAAGCTGCTCGCCCATTCCCAAGTCCCAGCAGGAGCACACACAGGGAAGGAACGAGCTGGTGCTGAGGACCCTGTACCAGCAAGGGCTGGCAGCTCCCAGGGCTGCAAAGAGCAGCCAAACTGGTCAGCAGCTCACTGATGACAACAGCTGACCAGACATGTCCTTGCATCTATAGCTACCACATATTTATTGGAGTAAAACAGTTGCAATCGGTTGAAGCACCCAGAAAATGGTCAAATATCTCAGTTAGACCTGAATGCTTGGGAACACTTATCCAAAGGATTGGCATCTACAGCTAAGTGGAGAAAAACGTCGGCATTTTTCCTCACTCCAACTTTTATTATTCTATTCCAGGAGGAAAAAGTTCCTGAAAATGACAACTGCACCATGACATTTTGCAGAATGGAATGTTCTTTTTAAAAACATCACAATTCAAACTCCTACTTTTCATTTTATTCTCCGTGACATGTGACACCGTGGAAGCCTTGTGTATAATCTTAGAGTCAAGAAATCAGAAGAAAAATCATTTGCCAAAGGTCAGGGGAAGCAAACGGGAGGTGTTCCTCTCTGGGAGGTTTCTAGGCTCAATCACAGACACGTCTGTCACACTTTCAGGTGCCTGGGATGGTTTGGTGGCTCCATCCTTGAGACTCCAGCAGCTCATTTTCACTGCTGTGCTGTTATTCTCATTTACAGATGAAGATCAAAGCAGACAGGCTGTAATTACCCCAAAAGAAAGCTGTGGGTGAATTAAGGCTCCATCTCCCAGCACCAGCATCATATCCAGTGAGCCAGTGCACTTCTCTTGGCTGGATAACAGCTGGGAGGAGGTAAAAGCCCATGAAAAGCTTCTTTCCAGGGAATTTTTGGACACACAATCCCTGTAGCACAAGGCCAGCAATGCCCAGAGGTGCCCTTTCCCAGCCCTACTCTGATGCCCTGTTGTAACTTTTGAGGCTGGGAATGAGACAAAGGAAAGACACAGCACGTGTTTAAAGAAAACACGTGGAAATCTGAATTATCCACATGTCCCATGGCTGGTTATATACACATGCAAAGCCTAGCAGCTTTGCAAACTCAACCTGCCTTTCCTCGACAATGTTAAAAACACGTTTCCCAAAAAACCCTACCCCACTACAGACAGCCCTAAATATAGGCTTTAATTCAAGATTTTCCTAGCACCTCCTGGTTATTATGAATACAAGAATCTGAGCAGCTTGCAGATAGGCTTTGGAGGTTTTGTCTCCTCTAAAAATAAAATGATTGTCAGACACAACCATATTAAAAGCCATAAATACCCAAAATCTTCATTCTGCTAGTAAATTGCACCTCGCTGCAGACAGGAACACAGCAAGCTTTTGGCAACAGCACAATTTAGAAAGTGAAGTACTGTTTCTTCATTTGGAAGGACTATAAAGCCTTTTGTTACAGCAGGCTGAGACACAAGCCCGGAGCTGAATAACCAGGAGATGAAGAAAGCTCTGCAGATCAACTCTCCCAGATCCCATTTCCTGGTCAATGGCATTGAGCAGTGGGAGGGAAGGGATAAATCCACTCAGCAATCCCATCCCTGCAGCTGCTCCCCCAATAAAACAATCTCAAGCTAAAGGTCACCGTGAACTTGCTGGGCATCACCTGCAAGCAGAGAAAAGGGAAGCTGACAGATGTTCCTCTTGTGGAAAGGCACTGGGAGCTGCACTGCAGCCAAAGCCCAGAGCTGTGGGAGGATCTGAGCTGTGCCCTGGCTGTCAGGCAGCAGCTCTGCAAACCCATCCCTGGTGTGCACACACTGGGGCAAATCAGCATCCCTGTGCTTCCCATCGCAGGGAGAGGCTCCTCTTCCCACACACAGCATCCCAAAAACCTGCTAAATGCCCTGACAGCACCCATCCTGCCCCATAGCCACTCAGAGCAGCACCATTCTGCACCAGGGACGGCCTGTGTGGCACTGGGACAGTTTGGATCCCGTGTCCAGGACTGGGCTGCTCCAAAGAAACACCCACAGGGACACAGGAGTTTGAGCACACAGCATCCCATCAGCCTGGCACCTCATCCTATGGGACACACAGCTTTTGCCAGGGTTGACAAGCCTGTAGAAATCTCATTTTCACACTTCTGGCAATCCTAATTTCCCCAGAGAACGGCTTCACAAACCCAGCTGGGGTCTGTGCACAGCCACAAGAGCTCAAAGCACGCTGCAGCCTGCAGACCCTTTGGAGATAAAATTCTTAACTCCGAGGAGAAAGATTAGGCTTTCTGATCCATAAAAATAACTTCATATTTCCCAACAAGCCAGCAGAGGGCACAGAAAGACTGCAGTGAGAGCCCTTTGCTCTGTCACTGCCACGGTGACACGAGAGGGCTCTGAGATGCTCCCAGTCGTGGCCCTGGGACAAGCAGGGACCTCATCCTATGGCAGATCTCTCTGCCAGCAATGAACCTGAACCTTGTTTCCGGGTCCTAAAAACTCCAAATTGATATCTGAAATATGCATTCAGGTGCCTGTTTGGTGACCTTTCCCGGTGTCCCTCCAAGGGAGGTATCAAATCACCCACAAAGCCTGTCCATGGGTACATCAGCCACTTTGGAACCCTGATGGAAAGCTGGAAGTGCAAATTACAGGGTATCAGAGCTGCTAGCATCAGCTCAAGCTACTGGAAGTGGTCAAAGATACCTCCTGGGGCTGTGCCTGACTTCTTGCAGCAGCAGTTTCCCCGTTGGGATGCTGTGGTGTTTTTAAAGGTGGGATGAGGAAAATTCACTTCAGTGGAGCCATGGAAAATGGAAACTCTGTCCAAAACCTGGTAAAACCTCCACGGCACCTTTTCCTCCATTTCTTGTATCTCTCAGAGTAAGGAGGGCACTTGGATTCCAGAGCTGCAGCAGTGTGAATGGGGGTGATGCATTTCCCACTGACAATTTGTTTCAACTTTTACTCTTCTTCCAATTCTTCAAAACATTTTATCTCCACTGTTTCACAAGTCCACCGAACACATGAGAATTTGGGATGGGGGTCTGAAAGCAACTATCAGGGATGTGCTTCTCTACTTTTCTACAGCTGCTCGTATTAAATGCTGCTGCAATGCTATTTCCTTTAAAGCACCAGCATCAAATCCTACCCAACTACTTGCCCATAATATCTCTCAGCTCCTGCCCAAACACGTTACAATTTTTAAAAAGACCAGGAAGCAAAAAAATGGGGGCATTAATTGCAAGAGATTACAGCTAAACAGATTTCCTCACTGACAAAATTAATGTACAGATGCCCTAAATCCCCCTCCAGCACCCCTTGTGCTACCTCAGTTTCTCACACCCTCTCCCCACGGGAGCCCCTGCGGCAACAGGCACATCAGTGCTTTTTGTGGGACAATGTTTAAGCTGTTTGGGAATTGCTTTCTGCCCTGCACTGCTCATACACTGCAAAGCTGCTGGGAACTTGCTGACAGCAGCTGGCCTGGCCAAGCCAGCCCGTCCTGGCAGCACCTTCTCCCTGCCTGTGCTTGAGCACTTCCCTTGAAATACAAATCCTACAGTTAATCAGAGCAGCCTGGGCTGCAGGCAGCGGGGCCAACCACTGTCCTGAGGAACAGGTGCCAGCAAAGAGATGGATTGAGCCCTAAAACAATAAGAGGCTGCAGTTTGCTGCTGCTGTCACGCTCGGGCTGCAGTCACTCCTCTCCCATGTTTATTTTTGGTAAAGTGTTTCCGAGTGCCGCTCCCTGATGGGAGATAGGCGAGCAAATCCCTGGGGTATCTCAGGTCATTTGTTACTGGAGCTGCTGGCAGACTCTCCAGGGCTCTTCCTGTCCAGGACATCCCTCGTTCAGCCTCCCCGCGCTCTGGCTTTGATGCCACCACCAGACCACTGCAGGTTTCCAAACCTACAGCAGGACTTCCTGGGGTGCTGGAGGTGTCCACAACCCAGCTGGGTTTTTCTGCCATCCCTGCCACCCTGCTGCTGCTCCTGCCCACGAGGCAGCCAGGCCTCCCTGCGAGAGGAAGCTGCAGCAGCCCGGAGGGAGGTCGTGTGCTATCGCCACGCTCCACGGGAACTCGGGGGAGGTTTCCTGCCCGGTTATCTCAAGCACCATATTTAAGTTTCTCGGTAATATTTGTAAGCTGCAACAGCTGAGTTGGGGCTTAGGGCATCTCCTGTTCACACAGCTGAGCTGGAAAAGCGCTGGGATTGTGGCCTGAGAGCACTGGGATCAGACAGAGGGGATGTGGCTGCTCTGGGAGAAGAGTGCTGCTATTTCCCTCTGCTCCAGTCCATCCTTTGGTGCCTCTCTCACCCTGCTCCCACCCAGAATACTTTCAGCTTGGTCCCTGTGAAGGGCTATCAAACCACAGCCCTCTCAATTTCCTCCTAAAAAGGTTTCTTCCAGAAACCCCCAAGAAATGACCAAGCACTACTCATTCCTCTGGAGCTGGATTACACAGAGAGCTTCTGTAATTCTTTGTGTCACACAAAGCAGAGCACAAAAACAAACCCAGGAATAACTAACAATACTACTGCCTGTTATAGCTGCGAGTCAGAAGTTCAGATTTTCTCCCCCCAGCATTTCTAATCTGCTGCCAATTTTCAAACACTTCCCCTCTTGGCTCAGGAGTCACTGTGACCCCTTTTCCAACAGCGAACAGCATCACCACCTCTGGAATATCTCTTGTCTCTCCAAACCCAAAAGGAAAAGAGAAAGTTTCTTCACAAATCAACCTGATTTTTCTACCTGACACCTTGATAAAAGAAGTCCTCATTCCAGCCTCAGCTAGCCAGCAGGTACCCGAAAGAACCCTAAAGCTGGGCTTCACTGGCTCCACAGCACTTCTGAGGTTTCCCAGCAATAAGCTGGACAGGACAGGTTTGTAACACCCAGAATCCAGTCCAAAATGCAACGTCCACTGAAATGTTTTGAGGGTTTTAAGGGCTTTGAAAGACTTGCTTGTACCACACAGGAATGTCCTGCCATACTTGGAGCCACCAGCACTGCCCAGCTCTCATTCATCACCCACCCCATCACCCCTCCAACTATTTTAGGTAAGAAAACACCGAGGCCAAATTTCTGAATTCTGTTTGCCCACAGAGCACTTAAATCCCAATGTGGCAAAACCCCTTTTCTTAGGAGCTTCTACTTCAAATGAACTTAAATGAAGAGAGGAAACAAAACTAAAGGCAGTGTCTAGAAATGTATAAACCACTACACCCTCTTCGAGAGATGCTGATCCACACAAAGGGTCACGGGAGAAGCAGCTCTGGAGACCTCAGACATGTAAAAGCTGTGTCTGCTGTCACCATTCACAGAACAACCTCCTTAAGTGGAAATCCCAAAGAGGGGGTGTAAAACAAAAGCTTTCAGGTGCAAACCAGCTTCAGAAGATGTACAGCAGCATGGGCTCACTGCAAACCTCACCAAGTTGCTCCTACCTTTCCATTTTTGAGGCGCCCGGAGGAGACAATCCTCGAGACGTGCACTTGGAAGGGCCTGCACTCCGTGCTGCAGCTGAACTCCTCCACTCTGTCCATGACCTCCACCGAGTTCTGTTCCACAAATGAAGTGGTTCCCCGCTTCTTAATGCGGCCACCAGGCTGTTCCAAACCCTGCCTTTTCACCGTGGAGCACTTCAAAAATGTCACTACAGAAAAGTCGACGTCGGCAACTGCAGAACAGCCCATGTCCCCAGCATCCAGAATATTCTCAGGAATGTCGGGAGAAGGTGGCAGCTCCCTGCCCATGACCTGACTCTTCTCCAGAGCACTGACAGTGTCTTGGATCTCTTCTGCCTGTGGAAGGTGGACCAGAGCCTCAGCTGCTGCAGAGAAGTCACCATTGGCAGCTGGGGAATGGTCCAAGTCCACAGCATCCAGTTTAACCACAGGATGGTCAGGAGAAGGTGGCACATCCCTGCCCACAACCTGCGATGTCTCTGGAGTACTGCCCGAGTCCTGAATCCCCAGCTCACCTCCCAACAAGTCTTGCAAAGGCAGCTCAGGATTTCTCAAGCCCTGATTATCCAGTTCTGTCCTTGAAATTTCCTGAGCCACAGCTGGAGATGAATCCACGTCTTTAGCAATCACTGGGGCACACGCCACATCCTCAGTGTCAAGTTCAGTCAGGGATGTCTGTGGAAGGTGGGTCTGAGCCTCAGTCACTGCAGGAAAGGCACCATCAGCAGCTGGAGAACAGCCCAGATCTGCAGCATCCAGATTACTAACAGGAAGATCAAGAGAAGGTGGCAGGTCCCTGCCCACGACCCTCTCCAGGGTACTGCCAGTGTCTTGAAACTCCAGCTCACCTCCAGACAAGTTTTGCAAAGGCAGCTCAGGATTTCTCAAGTCCTGATTATCCAGTTCTGTCTCTGAAAGCTCCTGAGCAACTGCTGGAGACAGATCCATGTCTTTAGCAACTACTGGGACACAAGCCACGTCCTCAGTATCACGTTTAGCTGGTGATGCCTGTGGGAGGTGGGTCTGCGCTTCAGTTCCTGCAGAAAAGTCCCCACTGGCAGCTGGAGAACGGCCCAAGTCCACAGTATCCAGACTATTCCCAGGAAGATCATGAGAAGGCAGCAGGTCCCTGGTCTTCTCTGGAGTAGTGCTCGAGTCCTGAACAGGTTCAGCCAGATCCTCAGAGGGGTCTCTGCTATTCAGCTCAGTGAAAGAGCGATCTGCAAGCTCTGCCAGGTGGGCCATGGACGGTTCTGGCCCAAAGGGGGAAGGTGATGTTTCATCAGGTCTGTCATTCCCACTGTCCAGGCCACAGGAAGCAACATCTTTCAGCCCTTCTGAGGTTCTGCAGGGCTGCACGGGCTCCCTCCCCGCTAAACTCTCGAAGCTCAGGTTCTCCCACGTGCCCGAATCCGGGGACTGCAGACAGGCCCCCACCGTGCAGAAGGCCTTTGCGCTCTCGTTCTCGATAACCAAGCCCTCCTTGGGGGAGGCAAGGTCCTGCCTGCGGCCTCGGAAGCTGCGCTGAGGCCTCTTCTCATCGGGGGAAAACGCCCTCGAGGAGCCTCGCAGCCGCCGAGCTGCCTCAGCCACGCTGGTCAGGAACCTCACAACCCCCCCAAAGTGAGTGGCTTTGGCGGCACCGTTGGGTTTTTTCCGCTGGCTGAGATTCTCCTCGCATCTCGTATCAAAGTCCAAGTAAGAAGCGGACTGCTCGGTTGTATTTTCTAAGTGCTGGAAATTGGTTTCAGCCCTTTGATCTGGGAGCTTTGAATTATCTTTGCCAGCTAATGAAATTCCTTTCAGATAGCTCCAGACATCAGAGCTCCTTCCTCTCCTGCTCTCCTGTGGGAGCCCAGCACACCTCTTTTGATTGTCCCCTTCTGTAATTGCGGGACTCTTAATGTGTTCAAAATTCAAAGACTCGCTCTTCCTGGCTGCTGTTCTGTGGCAGTTACCATCATTATCCTCACCGTGTAATCTGCCACTGATATCCCTGAGACATTTGCTTTCAGCGGCATCAAGTTCAGGAATGCTGATGTTCAGCTCTATATCCTCAAAAGAGGAGTCCAAATCCTCGATGTACCCCGCGTACGAGTGGCGGGAGGGCCTCCGGCCATCGCCCAGCTTCTTAACCCTGTACACAGCTCTCTGCCCGCTGGAATGCAGCTCCTCCTCAGGGTCACACACATCCTGCGCTCTGGACGCCCTCAAATCCGCGTTCTTGGGCGTCCTGGAGGATCTTCCCTTTTTCGACGACCGTACCCTGTCCATGAAGGATGGCTTTTTTAATTCTGAGGCCTCGGAGGCAACTCCCAGCAGGATCATGGACTGGGGTCTGTCTTTATTGGTAGAGAGTCCTTTCCTTCGCCGGACGAAATTCCAGATCCTGCTGCCCTTGGTTGTCTTCTTAAACCTGTGGGTTTCCTCCTGCTCGCTCGGGAGCGCGTCGCCCGCGGCGCAGTGCTCGGCACCGCAGCCCTCCAGGGCGTCCGTGCTCCCTTCCTCCATGTTTGCTTGGAAAATCCTGTTGGCAAATCCATTGGGAATGGTCACGGAAGCAGTGCGCTGGCGGCCCTCTAGAACTTCCATCGCCCCGGCTCACAGGCTGGTACCAGGAGTCACGGGTGCATCGTCCTCGGGTTGCTTTTCTTCACGAGGCTTGAAGGAAAAAGAACAAAGGGATGCAATTAGGAGCAGAAAGCTTTTGGAAGGCACGTTTCTTAAAGCATCACAAGTCAAATCTCATCCCAGTGGCTGTGGTGGCTTTCCCCACGGATTCCAGGGAGGCTGAAATTTTGCTTCCAAACCATATCAATTTTAAAGCTACTTAAATCTGACTTAAACCACTGAACATTTAGTGACCACAAATAAACTTCCTGCACTAATAAAGTTACCACAGAGTATGCTCAGAATCCCATGAATCACATCTTCGTTTTCCAAGTCGCAGAGACTCCGAATGCATCAGAGTTCAGGGCAGAGAGGGAGAGAGGAAATTCCAGCGAGTGTCCCTGCACACCTCAGTGTCATCTCCACCATCCCCATCTGCCAGGAACTGGCACCCTTCTCTCAATAATTCGGTCTCTCCAGGCAGGAATTCAAAGAAAAGTCAGGATGAGCCTTTTCCTGGAAGCAATGCAATTCTGAAATACTACAACATCAGGAAACTCATGGAATATCCAAGCCAGGTTTTTCCTACTGTAGCGATGGCACCAGCCCGGGAATCCCTCCTGGAACTGGTCTGCTCAATGAAAGCTGCTTGGCCACCACTCAACGCTACACAAAACACATTCCCCTCAAGTGAGTTCCAGCAAACAGGATTAAAAACTCAATTCCCCCATACAGAGCAGCAATGGAAACCATTCTGAACCACCTGTGGGAATACAGCTGAACTCCTGCTCAGATCCTAAAGCTTCCCTTCCACTGGAACACATCTGCCCCATCTCGATATTACAGCTGCCCTGGGCTGGGTCTGCTGCTCCTGGCTTTGCTGTCTACAAAGCAGAACGACGTGCCAGGCACTCGGTGGGGTGGAATTCCCTCCATTTCTAATCCTACTCTTAAGGGGAAGAAGGAAGAAACAGCGAGCCCCCAAGATACAGGTCTGACAATGGAGAACCCCTCCACTTTCCCCCGAGCAACGGGAGAGCCACACCAGCATTGACAGCAGTCCCAATACCCACTGAAAACATTTCAGCTGGGTACTTGTGTTGAAACTGGGGTTATTATGCTGTCCTGGGCATGTCACGACCCTCACATCCAGCCAAAGAAGTCTGTTTCTACCTTGCCACCACATCTGTCCGCAAGCAGGGATAGCCCCCGAGACCCCCGTGGGACGGCAGAGGCACCACGGAAGCAGAGCCCAGCCAGCAGAAACAACCAGCATCCCGCTTTTCTATGGACAACAGTCCCCTGGCTTTCCATGAGCCCTGCCACGGGGGCTGTGCCAGGCATTTTTGGCACCAGCAGTGCTTAGGGCAGCAGAAATGAATGTTTGCTGCTGCTTTGGCCTGCCAGATGTCCACTCACTGCGCTGCCCAAGCGATGAAGATGAAAAAGCTGATGGGCTGCTATAAAAAATACGGTGATCCCATTCCAATCACTGGGGAGTTGATCTGTTGCCAACTGATTTGGATAATGAGAAATAAAGATAAAACTAACACAATGCCTTACCCCCACCCACCAGGGCTCAACTTCCCGTCTTCTGAGGGACCTGCCTCCCACCAAGGGGTGCAGAAGGATTGGGAACCTGGAGAGGTACAGCTGGGATATAATGGTTGTTTTTCCTTCTCGTACTTGTCCCGGGCTCCCGGGGGGCCCCCACAGGCCCGGGCTGCTGTCAGGAGAACCCGCTCGGGTGTGGGGCCTCACTGGTTACAATTCTTGCCAGGAATCACCTCCATAAGCTACAGTTCCCGCCAGGAACACCCCCCTGCTCCTGTGGGGAGGCTCCAGAGGTGCCATTCCTGCCATGTGGAGCCGTTCCAGGTGCCATTCCTGCCATGTGGAGCCGTCCCCGGTGCCATTCCCCTCAGAGAACCTCCTCCCGCGTGGGGCCTGCACAGGCCGCGGCTCCTGACGGGGATCTTTCCCCGTTCCAGCGCCTCCTCCTCGCCATCTTCACCAACCCCAGTGCTCACAGTGCTGCTCCTCACCGGTTTTTATCCCCACATCACTGTTTTTGGCCGTTTTTGCCCTTTCTTAACCAGGTGAGGTGCTGCCAGCGTTGCTGCTGGCTCCGCTCGTGGCCGCGATGGAGCCGCTGGTGGCACCGGCTGCCACCCCACAGGGACACGACAGCCCAAACGTGCCCTGCCAAAGGCACCCCACAGCTACACACCTGATGGAACACAGCCAAATACACCCCACAGCTACACACCTGATGGAACAGAGCCAAAGGCACCCCACAGCATCACTGTGAACTGCCAAGTACAACCCACAGCTGCACAACCTAAAAGTACCCTACCAAATACACCCCAGAATTACACATCCTGAAGGAATACAACTGAATACAACCAAATACACCTCCCAGTTATATATCCTAAATGTACCCTACCAAATACACCCCACAATTACACATCCTGATGGTGCAGAACCAAATACACCCCATAGTTACACATCCTGAAGGAATACAACTGAATACAACCAAATACACCTCCCAGTTATAGATGTACCCTGTACCTAAATGTACCCTGCCAAATACACCCCACAATTACACGTCCTGAAGGAATACAGCCAAATATACCCCATAGTTACACATCCTGAAGGAATACAACTGAATACAACCAAATACACCTCCCCGTTATATATCCTAAATGTATCCTGCCAAATACACCCCAGAATTACACATCCTGAAGGAATACAACCAAATACACCCCACAGTTACACATCCTGAAGGAATACAACCAAATACACCCCACAGTTACATATCCTAAAAGTACCCTACCAAATACACCCCATAGCTACAGATCCTGAAGGAATACAACCAAATACACCTCCCAGTTATATATCCTAAATGTACCCTGCCAAATACACCCCACAACCCCACATTCTGATAGTCCACAGCCAAACCCACCCCACAATTACACATCCCACATGTACCCTACCAAATACACCCCACAATTACACATCCCACATGTACCCTACCAAATACACCCCACAATTACACATCCCACATGTACCCTACCAAGTACACCCCAGAATTACACATCCTGATGGTGCAGAGCCAACTACACCCCCCAGCATGCCAGGATACAGCCAAATGCACCCTACAATTACACCTCCTACATGTGCACTGCCAAATAACCCCACAGTCCCACAGTCCGCCAGCCTCGGTGGGTACCTGCAGCCACACCCCAGAGTTACCCAGCCCCAGGACAGCGATGATGCTCCCCACGCTGCCCTGCTCTGCTTCAGCCATCTCTTCATTCAGCCTCCTGGGGGTTTTAACAGAGAACCTCCTTCCCCGGGCACTTTTGGGACCTCAGCACCACCTGCCTCCATTTAAACACGAAATTCACACAGGAGCTGTGCTATCCCAGGTCCCTGCAGAGACCACAGAAGCTTTTGTTCCCAAAAAACCAAGGCTTGAGCAGGACAGTTCTCTTCCATCTGGTGCCCGAGGAGGAGACCAGCTCCTCATTTCTCAGGCTGTCGCTTTAGGATGTGAGTTACTCCCAGACATTCCTGCTGCAACTTAAAGACTAACACATTGGAATGGGTTGGAAGAAGTGGGGAAAAAAAAAAAAAAAAAAAAAAGTGTTTTAGTCATTTAAAGTCGTGCAGCCAACTGGCAGCAAAAGACAGAAATCACAAATGGTCCCTTTCTGTTTGTTTGTTTTCTCTTTCCAGCTTTATGTTTTATTGTTTTTGGCTGGGTGGATCCTGCATGAGGAAAGAAGATTCAAAGGGAAGAGGCTTGCCTGTGAAGTCTTTGGAGGGATGCTAGCACAGAGGAGACAGGCTGTTCCTCATGTGTCAGGCAAAAGAGAGCCCGTAACACGGGACAGATCCTGCACAGCCCTCCCCAGAGAAGCAACAGAATCCAGAATCACAGGGCACATGGGTGGCTTTAAAATTAAATATAGAGGGGGTTAATTTATTTTTTTTTTTAAGCAGATTTAAACCAGATGTAAATTAGAGCTGCCACCATGGAGCCAGACCTGAGCACTCCAAGCAGAGAGGAGACCCATTCTGTGACCAGTGCTTGATGCCTTCTCTCCATCTTCCCTTCCACCACAGCCTCACCTGGACCTCTCCTCATCCTCAAAACCACCTTGCTGGTGTTTGAATTCCCCCCAGTCACACCTGCAGGACTGCACCCACTGAAACCTTGGCAGGAGCCAGCTCCCAGTGCAGCTTCCCCCGTGCCCACAGTCCAGCACTGCCCTTGAGCCAGCTCCAGCCCCAGGATTGGCACTGCCTCACCCAGAGCAAAGCCTCCCACCACTGAGGCAAATTCCAGCTTCCCTCAGCCTTCCCTGAGCAGGAGCCAAAATCTGCTATGCTCCAGTGCCCGATGGAGCCACTGAATGCAGCACCCACCCCTCTGCAAACACCTGCAGCAGCTGCCTGGGGGAAAGCTGGGCTTTCCATCAGCCAAGCAGGGCAAAGGGGGCTCCACCAACCAAACCACACAGCCTCGGGGGAATTACAGCCCATCACGACAAAATCAAATTGGAGTATGGAGGAGAACAGCCCTGAGAGGATCTGATGAACCCTTACTCACCTTTCTGGGGTGCAGGAGAAAAGAGGTTTTGAAGAAATGCTTTGAGAAGTGCTATCAAGCCAGAAAACTACACCACTTATCAACCAGGTGTTTATTTTTCCCCTCCTTGAGCTGCAGTTACAGATGTCAAGTCGTAGCAAGCTACCACCCAGCAGCTGAGCTGGGCTACCATGACTTCAAGCAGGGCTTTAACCACAGAAAACATGAGGTAACACAATTACCTTCCACCTCCTCCACCACCTCAGATTACCTGAGCCCTACGAGGGTGGTTCAGCCGGGTTTGGAGACCAAAGGCTTGTGTGTTTGCTCTCCAAAACACACAAAATCTCAGCTGGAGGTGTTATAAAACTCCAGTTTCATAAAAAACCAGTTATCAGCCAAACACTGCCAACAGCTCCAGTGCACAGGGCCTGGGTGGGTCCCTACCTCGCCCTGCTCTTCCCATCACAAAAGCAGCAGCCCTTCACTCTGAAAATTCACTTTTCCAGGTCACTGAGAGGGACAAATAAGCTGAGATTAATAAAATCCCCAGCTAAGGGCTCCAGGTGTGTTGCACAAACATCTGTATCTGCAGCCATGACTCCCCCTCCGAATTCTTTCCATATTTTCTGCGTTCTCCCAATCTCTAAGAAAGAAATAGGTGCTCTGTATCCCACTGGTGATTGCACAACATTCCCCTGGCAACAGGCTCTTCCTGCATGATACAGGTGGGAGTAATGGCAGCTCTGCTCCTTTTCAGTGTGATTCAGCAGCCAGCCAGCAGAAATAACAGCACGGGCCCAGAAACACCCACTGAAGTTGACAGTTTAGATTTAAAGGACACTGAATCAGGCCCAAGCAACCAGGGCTGTCACAAGTGACACCTTCCACGGGCAACCTCCTTCTGCTGAGCTGCCCTACACAAGTTACCCACAAGCAGAGCAAAACCAGGGTGTTAAGCCAGGTTAAACCCAGGTCCAAAGGCAGCATGGTAGCAAGACCTGTGAGAAAGGGAGCATCAATTAGGAAAGGTCTGATCGAGGCTGAGTTTTCTCAAGAGACCCCAATGACAGCAAGAAACTCCTCATTTAACACCACACAATCCCTGAAATGTTCTTCAGATCTCTGAAGGTTTTGGGCAACAGGCACAAAGTAACTTTTTTTAAAAAAACATTTCATGCTGTGAAGCACTAGGAGGGCACTGGCAGAGGTTGCCCCATCCCTGGAACTGTCCAAGACCAGACTGGACAGGGTTTGAAGCGACTTGGGATAGTGGAAGGTGTCCCTGCCCATGGCAGGGAGTGGAACAAGATGATTTCAAAGGTTCTTCCCAAACCACTCTGTGATTCCAGGATCCCTCGGTGTTGTGGGATTCTGGAGAATCCCTGCCTATTCCAGGTTTCAGGCAAATTGTAAATCCCTTCTATCAAGTGACCCCAAAGAACTGTTTTGACTGGGGCCCTGAGAAACAACAAACCTTTGAAGGTAACAAAGAGGAAATTGGTGGTGGGGCTGCCCTTGGGGCAGCTCAGACAGCATCACGTGCCAGAAACGTGCTCAAAAGCACCTGGAGAGACCCAAGCTCATCCTGGAAGGTTTTGGAGCCAGAGGTAGAGAGGATCTGAGGGTCCCAGCTGCAAAGGAGAAGCCGGGGGGTTCAAACAGTGTCACAAACCGTGGGGACAAAAGCCCAGCTCCTCCTGGCACCGTGACAACCTGTGCTGTGCTGGACCTTCCACGGACAGGATCTGCACTCACTGCGAAGCAGAGACTCCAGACACCCCTGCAAGGCTCTCCATCCCCCTTCTCTCACCTCTCAGCAGCGCTACATTTGCTTCCAAACCCAGTGTCCCCCCCAGCATCACACGGGGCAGAGCGAAAGGCCCGGAGCCGGCGCAGCCCAGGCGCCGACGGAGCTGGAATGCACCGAGGGCCCCCGGGGGACACGATCTTCCACTGGGCTCTTCCTCTGCAGGATCCAAAATAACAAACAAGAAGGAGCCTTTGGCCATTGTTTCTCGGGGAAGGGGGGTGATGGGGAGAGGGCACGCGGCGCAGGCTGCCAGAAGGCACAGCCGAGCTAAGGAAGTCCTGCCTGGGCTTCGCTGTATCCGCTCCTCTCCAGGAGGGGTGGGGGGAGGCAGGAAGGAGAGAAAATAGAGAACAAATGATCCTATAACCCTTGAGAGAAACCTGTCTGCTCTCGGAGAGCGTATTTAGCCCAAGCATGCAGCGCCTCTCGCTATACAAAAGAAAAAGAGGAAAGAAAACCCCGCCAGTTCTTCCGTTACCATGTTCTACCACCGAAAAAAAATGGGAGGAAACAGATGTTAAGCTCTCCAGCGTCAGGAAATTATCTCTTTCATGGGGGTACAGTTACTTCAGAGTATTTAGGTCAAACAAATAGGGGGAGAATCGTGACTTCTCCCCCTTTCTGTTTATGTCTCCGCAGACGTTTCAGCCTCTCTGGGTGCCGCATCCAAGGACCGAGGGCAGAGCTGGGTTTGCTCACAGAGCACACCCTGAGGATGCAGCCTGATGAGCAAATCCCAGCCCACCTGGCAGAGCCCTGCCAGCAGATCCCCACCCCCCAAACCGCTGCAGCCCCTACAAAAACCCCGCACCCTCCGTTTGTGGCTCAAGGAGGACGGTTTGCCGCCGGGGCCTGGCCAGGCACAGCAGCATAATTGCAATTATTATCACTTATTTCAACAGAGGTGGAAGGAGAGAAACCTGGGTGAAACATCTGCAAAAGGGATCTCGAGGCCATCAGCGAGCCTGGTTACGATTTTCCGGCGCTGGGCTCCCCGAGGAGCGCGGGGCCGGTGCCCGTAGGAAGCGGCCATAGAATTGAAGCAGCGCTTTACATGCTCTGCAAAATCCCTTGCACAGGAAGCTAAAGCCCTTCGTTAGGAGCAGGAGGAGGCAGGCAGGGGAGCAGTCTGAATCCCTTCCCAGTCAGGAGTGGACAGACATTATCAAAACACTGCGTTTCAGCATCACAGAATCATTAAGGTTGGATAAGACCCCCAAGGGCAATTCCAACCACTAAACCATGTCCCCCCAAGCCTCATACCCACACACACTTCCATATTTCCAGGCATGGTGACTTCACCACATGCCAGTGGCAGAAGGGACCCTGCAGCAAAGGTCTCCCCCACCACCGAGGGCAGACTCCCAGACAAGTTAACCCCAGGCAAACTCGCCACGTTCCCCGTGGCAGCAGCGGGGAACATGGTTTGCACCGGTTTAAGCCAAAGCTTTTACAGTCCTGGATCTGCATTTGTGTCCCTGCTAATTCAATCTTCACCAGGCAGACGGATGGATGCACAGACTGATAGCTCCAGCCCTGTATTTATAAGGACGGAACTCAAAACTTCAGGCTGAGTAAATCAGTTCACTCATGGATAATTTAAACATTACTTCCTTCCCATTTCAGGGAGCTTTAGAGTTTGTGCAGTGGCTAAACACAATGGAATTAGAGCAGGAGAATCATTTTGCCCTTGGCCCAGGGGCAGAGAGAGAAACAGAGTTGCTCCAGTGCATCTCTCAGACAAACTGGGCTGGTGCTGGTGCTGCCAGGCAGGGAGCAGCTCACTGCAAACACCACAACTCCACTCTGGGGCTTGGGGGGAGATGGGCTGGCACTGCAGGAGGATGCCAGGCAGCTGAACAGGGCACCACTCCTGAGCTCTGCAGCACATGGAGCACTAAAACTTCACATCACAGCAAGGCAGGAACAGCTTCATGCACACCGGGAAGGAGAGAGAGCCAAACCCAACTCCTCGTGCAAAGCAGAGCAGGAGAAGCTCAAGGAAAACCCACAGAGGCACAAAAGCCCTGGAATACAACTGGAATGAAACAATGAACATAGATCAGTTCTTGCTGAAGGGGGATTTCAGACCAAGCCCAGCCCCCTCTGGCACTGTACCTGTGCTAAGTGTTCCTCCAGACTCACCCTCTGCCCACTGAACCCTGGCAGCAGCACCCCTTGCACACTCCCCCACATTTCCCCTTTTTCACAATTCTGAATTTTTCTGCTCCACAGAAAATAAAACCGAGGTGAGTCCCAAAGAGATCCAGAAGGATCCTGTTGGTATTGGCACCCAGGGACCCCCAAGGAAAAGGGGGGAGCCTGAAGAAGGAGTTGTGTGCCAGCACGAGGTTGTTTGGATGCCCAATAGCTGTTTTCCCAACCTCCTCAGCTATTTGGCACCAACTGCCACCAGTCTAATACAGAAATATCTGCCATTACATGCAGATTATTTAAACTGCTCAGTAGTCAGTTGAAAGTAGTTAATTATATGTAAGAACATTTAATTACTATCCAGTAGCAGCTGCAGGTACTTTAATACCACAGTGATGAGCCAAAGCACAAGAGAACAGGAGGATTCAGGGGTCTACACCCATCCACACCCCACTAATGGCAGCTGAACAATACTGAACCACGGGCTGCCATCCTGGGAAGCGACAACTCCGTGGTGCTTGTGACATTCCTCTGCATTCCCAATCAGCCCCTTCAGCAGAGATGCCTCAGGAACTTCACAGCTGTGACATTTCTTAAAAACCCTTGCCTTCTCCACAGATCCCCAAGCAAGGAATGGTGGCTGCCCACGGCCTGAACATCAGAGCAGAAATCGGCAGCCAGCGTTTAATTGTTTATATCTTGAGACAAAGATAGTGTCTAAATAATTGTCCATTGTGTCCCAGAGACAGCACAGGAAAGCTCTTCCCCTCGCTGGGAGCCTACAGGTCACACATGCTTCTGCCATAACATCTGCTATAAATAATCCTCGCTGAGCCAAGCTCTGGGCTAGGTACAGCCCAAGAGTGTGCACCTATCGGTTTCAGCCATTAGCCCTCCCCAGAGAGTGCATATCCTACCCTATTGTTCCTGCTCAAATGTTTGAAAGAATTATTTTTTCCTTGCTTCTTTTGTTTGGGGAGTTTATTTATATTTCCTCTTTGACATGGAATTACTACTAGAGAGAAAAAGGAGAGCCACCTTACACGGCAGCTCGCCGATGCCAGCGCTGAGATGAGGAGAGGAGGGGCAAATTTATAGGATATTGCCATAGTTACAGAGCTCCCAATCTGGGATTCTGTGCTAATGGATGTTCAGCACATTCAGATCAGGATTAGGAACAAAGAGCTGGGTGCCAAGGCCAGCCCCAAATTCACATGCAGGGACTCGGAGCACACGCAGCGACCTGTTCTGCTCAAACATTTCCAAGGATGATTTTTTCAGCAGGTTACTCAGCAACTCCCTGCCATGGCCCTGGTGATGTCAAAGGACACCTTACATCTACTTCACTGTCTCACTTCCAGCCCTGTTTCTACCTCCCAACAGCTCCCAAGTGACCTGCTCCTCTCAGGCAGCTGCATGGGTGGAATTCCTCACATTCTCCTTTCCCCTTTGGCTCAGAGCAGCTGGACACAACCACGGGAGCACAGGAGTGGACAGGGGCAACTCTCAACTCCCCAGACACCACGTTATGGAGAACCCAACTCATCATGCACAGCCTTTTGAGTACAAGGTGAGGTATCTCCCCAGCCTGCTCTCAAATGGGCGATAAATCTCATTTTAGAGCCCCACCTATCAGGTGTACAAATGTCTTTGCCCTCAGCAGCAAACAACTCCTTGAGGAGTCTTCTGCACTGCTTTTCAGTAAAACCAACCCAGTCTGTGGGTGTTTGAAGGTTTCATGTCCCAAAGAGGCCAATGACACCTGCTGGACCTCTGCCCATCGCAGCGCTCTGGGATATCCAGCTCAGGAAGGCTGCTGGCCTTGCACTGAATTGCCTTCAGGCACATGGAAAAACTAATCTGGTGCTTCCAGAAAATCACAGTGACTGCCACGTGCCTGGCCTGCTCTCAGGCTGGGGCATTTCACCCCAGCAAGGCACTTTTAGGGCTCACACAAAGAACTTTTAGGCAGGCTTGACACCTGCCTACACCTCACTTTTCCCTCACGAGGTCGGTGTAGAACCCTCAGGAGTCACAAGGTGCCTCCTGGACGGGCAGACACCTTTCTGCTGCCTTCCCCCTCAACAGCAACAACCAAAAACCCACCCCTATCTGCATCCAGGGGCACTGCACACCAACCAGCAGCACCTGCCAAGCCCAGGCTGGCAACGCTCTGCAGGAACCACAGGTGGGTGGGTGATGCCCGGAGCCCAAACTTGCTGGCAACGCTGCCCTTGATGAGTTATCCTGCATTTGTACAGCCCAGCCTGGTCCTCATCTCTTCACCCCAGGCTTTAAATGCACGATTTAACAACCCAGCCTGCCAGGACAATCCCACAGGGACACTAAAGCACCCAGGCAGGGGTGAAGGGACAGCGGGAGCACGGCCCCTGTCTGGCCGAGCCCGGCATCCCCGGCGGGGCTTTGCCCTGCTAAAGGGGCTGTCAGCTGCCATTGCTCACGCTCCAGGGCCTGCCCGAGCCAGCCACACTCCGCTGGGCCACGCAGGGAGCCAGCATCACATCCAATTAGTGTCACTGCTGATGAGCTTTTCATCTCCTGCCTCTCTGCCCCCACCACGCTCCCCGGCCACGGTGGCTCCCCGTCCTCTCTTCCTGCCCACCCTGCTCTCCCCCAAATGTGCTCACCCCTTTTTATTTTAGGGTTCAAAGCTCAGCAGAGCAGGAGCAGCTAAAGGTTCCCTTTGTCCCTATTTATGGAATAAAACTTGAATCTTTTTTTACAAGGAGCTGGGGATTGTGTTCTGAGTATGAGGCACCTATCTGTTTCACCCTTTTCTATATTCTCTATATTCTATTCTCTGTATCCTCTCCAGTGACTCCTTTTCAACAGCAAGTGAATTTACTGCCACGTGTGACAGAGGTCTATACAAGAGCCACAAGCAGGGGAGGAGAGGATCAGTCACCCTGAAAGTGCCCATCCCCTCTGAGGTGCAGATCCAAGGATGAGCCCAGCACACCTGCAGCTTCAGCCAGGCTTTAAAACACAAACAGCCTGGGAAACACGTGCAGGCAATATCCAGTTTCTGCAGGAAATTGCACGGCGTGGATACCCAAACATTGCTATCAGGCAAAAAAAACCCAACATCTTGATTTGCCAGTTCATGTCACACAAACCTGAATTCTTTATAGGTGACAGTGTTCAGCAGGGACACCCTTCTACAGCTCTGCAAGGCCCTGGAGCTGCACAGCAGCCAGGCACGAGGCTGCAAATCCTTGGAAAGACAAGGATACGAGGAGTTCTGCAGGGATGTGCACCCTGGGGAGGCTGCAGCGAGCCAGGGCACCCCAGCTCCTGTTTCCTCAGTGCTGGGGTTCCAACCCTGCTCAAGGGGTACAGGAACTCCCACGCAGGCTCCACCTGCCTGCACAGGCAGGGCAGGAGCAGCCCCAGCTCCCAGGAGCTCCCCACACATCCCCCCAGAGCTGTGCCTTTCCCTCAGCTGGAGCACCAAGGCAAAACCCCCTTGGCTTCCAGGCTGGGGCTTTGCTACGTGCTGACACATTTCCTTCCCGTAGTAAAATGACCTCCCATCCACAGGCTACAGCACTGCCTGGAAATCAGAGCCTTTAAGGAGTGCATCCTTCCTGCCCATCCCTCCTGAGAAGCATCAAAAGTGCATTCTGAGCTCTGGTTGTACCCAGCCCTTTGGCACCTGGGCTGCAGAGCTCCTCAGGACATGGGGGATGAAGGCAGCAAATATTCTGACAGGTTCCTGGTCCCAGTGACAGCACCTTCCCACAAGCACTGTGATTCACCACTCACGTCAGCAGTGTGGAAAAAGTGACCCCTTCTTCCTTCAGAGGAAACAACAGACGTGCTTAAAAAAAAAGGAATAAATTAAAGATATGGGCTTGTCCAGCAAAAAACCTGAGCAAAACTCAATTCCCACAGAAGCAGAGGGATCTTTCATTGACTTTAATCCCTCTTTTTCTTGTCTGTCCTTAATTCACTCTCCCTCTTCCCCACAGGAGCAGGCAAACCAGTGCCAGCCCAGCAGTGGCACTCACAGAGCAGCTGCTATTTCACAACTACCTGCAGCAAGAAAATCAAGCAAGCTGCCAGAGAGTGCCAGAAATTATGTCCCTGAAGGACACAGCAATTGGGAAGGGCTGGCACAGGGGCAGGTGGGTGCTTCTGCCCTGCCTGTGGACACAAACAGAGGTCAGGCAGGGACCCCCGCCCACAGCCCCCAGTGGGTGACAGAAGAGCTCCAGGAGGGCAGCAATGGGGCAGGAATGAAGCACCCACTGAAAAGGAATGAAACCCACTGAAATCTTTGTGCTCCTCACGTCCAAGGCACTGCCCTTGTTCCATTTGTTTCCAGCCCTGACAGAAGCCTGTGCTGCATTTCCCTCCCAAGCTGCCCCTCCCCTGGCTCCCAATGGCAGCTGGGGCTGAGAGCAGAAGAGGCACAAAGGAAGAGAAAAGTTAATTAAGCATCTCATCTGGGAGCTGGCTTACACGGTGATTTTGAGGGTTGCCCTGTGCAGGGCCAGGAGCTGGACTTTGTGGCACACAAAGGTGTGACCCATCTCTCCAGCAGTGCAGCTCCACAGCCTCCAGACCAAATCTGGGATTTATCCAGCTTAAAACGTGGTCCCCTCACACCTGCACAGCTCAAAACCACACCTGCAGCCACGTGAGGCTGAAGCCCAGCTCTCTGCCACCAGCAGAAGAGCAGAACAGCAGGCTCTGAAGGGTACATGGCTGGACTCTGCAGGAGATCCTGTCCCAGACTGTTGCTTCTCCAGAAACCCTCCTGCATGCTCAGGAAACGCTCCCAGACACCCCTCACCCAGCTCCCTCCAGGGGGGAGAGCTGTGCCTTTAGCACCAAAATCAGCTCCAACACGTATTTATGTGCCTCAATTAAACTCAAATTAGGGGTCTCAATATCCATCCCTGCCCTGGGTTATCCTCGTGCAGCAGAGGGGATAGAAAGGATGAGGAAGGTCCTCCAACAGCACCTAAATCCACAGCTCCTTCCTGCTTCCAACCAAAGCTGCACCTCCTTTTGTGTGTCTGAGGGAAGACAGGCAATGCTTTGGATCTCCTGCCTCAAGGAGCATCCAGCAATCAATCCATGTTCCATGGATTTGTCCTGCAAAGCTCTTCCCAAAAAGAAAATCTTCTTTAAAGTAAGTCTGTCTCTTTAAACACGCTTCCACTGGAGCTGTAAATAAAGGTGCGACTTTCCAGGAATCAAAGCAAGGTGCCTGAAAAGATCACAGAGTAATTAGCACTCACAACACTCCCGCCTGAAATCACAGGAACAGACTCCTTGTGTTTCCTGAAGACCATTTTCATGGCATTGTCCTCATCCTTTATGGCTGCAAAACCCTCTGATCACAGAGGAGCCTTAAGGAGTACAAACCAAGCCAGCCTGGATCATGTAACTTCCACATAACCTGCTCTGGACAAGGGCAAACCCTTCAGAGGAAAGAACTTCATTAAGGAGCAATTATGGAATATTCTGTGTCTTGGAGAAAACTGCTTCTAGCTGTGTCAAACATGGGCTGGGTTGTGCCCTGAAATGTCATTTATTTACTTCCATTTCATACAAATATTCCTACCTACAGCAACTCATTATCTTCACAAAAGTTCATTTAAATGCTCAGCTTTAATTATTGTGGCAAGAAGTCCCAGGGACCAATTCTAGACCAGAGAGGAGCTCCTTGGAAGGAATTCCTTGGAGAATTCCAGGCACTGCTGCTGCATCCCACAGTGAGAAAACATCCACCACTGCAGAGTGAGAAACAACGAGCTGGCTCCTGCTGCAGCAGATCCCTTCTGCAGGATCCCTTCTGCAGGATCCCTGCTCACCAACACCAACCCATCTGCCCAGCTGCCAGCACCAGGCCTGGCCAAAGGTCCCTGTGGGCAGCCCAGGTGAGGAACTGAGCTCCCTCTCCCTGGCAGAACCCTCACGGCTCAAATGTTATTTTTTACAAGGGGCCCTCCAGCCCCGCTCTCCACACCTGAGGAGCTGGGACAGCCCTGGGCAGAGGGGCAGCACCTCACCCCAGTGAGCAGCTGCCTTTTTTCCTGTTTTTCCTTCCCCCCAGCAGCCCATCCAATCCCATTGTCTGGAGCCCTCCCAGCCCCGGCGCTGGATTTGCCGCCGGGAAACCCGGAATGATTCCTTTATCATAAACCACCACAGCTGATCCAGCACTGCCTGGCACGGGCCCACGCTGCAGCCCTGCAAACCTCCCAGGGGAAGGTGTTCCTGCCCGTGGCAGGGCTGGGACAAGGTGTTCTTTAAGATGCCTTCCAACCCAAACCATTTCGGGATTCTGTGTTTCTGGCGGCGCCGCTGTAGATTCAGTTTGGTCACTCGAATTAAAAACCAGGCAGAAGGGGGTTTAAGATCCACTCTCATTCCACTGGAATATTTAAGATCTGGCCTCAAAACTCTGTGAAATGGTGTGACAAAATGCTGGGACAAGAGGAACCAGCAGCTGAAGGCACCAGGTCTGAGCCCTGGGGTGGTGCCACAACTCCAGTCCAGATCCAAGCAAAGCCTCCCATTGTCCCAGCTTTCATTTCAATACATTTTAACACAAGCCTCGTCTTCACGGTCTGTGCCTTTCATTAACCACCTCCTTGGGCAACTGAAGAGATAATTCATGGGAAATATCACCCAAATGAACCAGATCCATCTGCCTGCAGAGAGACCCTACACAGACTGTGCTCAGACGTTCCTTAAATCATTTACCTAAAAATCTAACTTGGAAAACTCAGCTGAAATACTGAGGAAAAGTCACCCCAGGAGCTGCTGCTTAAAGCACCCAGCTCAGAGCAGCAGAGCCCCTGGGAGAAACCAGGTCCCTGCAAAAGGTTCTTATCACTTCCCTAAAACTGGAGCAGCAATAACAGGAAGAAATTGTTTTGGCAGGACTTACACCACATAAAGTCAGTGGTGTGTAAAATCTCCCTGGAAAACACAGACAGACAGAGAGCACAGGGTGCAGAGAGCATCCCCCAGGCTCAGTTGGGCTCCCGGGCACCCACAAGGGGCACAGAGCACTCTCTGGAAATGCCGAGACCATCACCCCGAGCCCGGCTGCTTCTCCCAGCCTTCCCCGTTGTCCGCTGCCGGTGTGACTGCAGGGGGGCTCGGGGCGTGCTGCTCACCTGCTCTCGCAGCTGTCAGAGCCTTTTCCCAGCCCCAGCACAGCTTGTAGGACGTGCCCTGTTCCCGGGAATGCTGTCCAGCTCCCCCCAGTCCGAGGAAGGGATGGGAAGATGGTAACAGACTCTGGGGCTGCTTGATGGGAAGCGCCCGTTCAGTGCCCAAACACCGGGTGGGTGCTCTCATTCCCCCTCCTCAGCTGCACTGCCGAGCTCAGGCAGCACCCCGGGGCTCCAGCCTGCCCGAAGGAGGCCAGGGGGTGCCGTGGTGAAGCTGCGGAGGTTCCACAGGCACCCCAGTCCAGCAGGACGTGTAACCTCCCCCAGCAGTGACACAGTTCCCGTGCCCGAGCAGCCTCTCGCTCCCATGGGCACCCTTGTTCCCACACACAATAGGCACTTCTCCCAGCCACGAGTGCCACGGGGCAGCTTTAAACTGATTAATGGCTCTCTCAAACAAGCCCCGAGTGTGCGGGAGGCCCCCGGCAGACAATGCCAGCCCAGTGGCAGCGGGAGAGCAGATGAGCTACAGCCACAGCCAGCGTGGCTTGTTCAGCTGCGGGACACAGCACGGCTGCTGCCAGGCTCCCCGTGCCTCTGCCAGGCACGTGGCAGCACGGGCACGGCACAGAGGCCGCTTGGTTCCCCCTCCCGTGCCAGCTCAGCCTCCCTGCTCCACCACCCAGCACAGCCTCGCCCTGCAGCCCGAGCAGCGAGCATCCATCCCAGCGGGCAGCTCCTGGATCCACGGGGCTCCCACCTCCACAGGCTGCACCGGGACAAAATTCCCGCAGCAAACTCCCTGCCGGCGCAGGGCAGCTCCGGGCAGCCCGGGCACAGCTCCCCAGCGCTCTGCTGGGGCAGCAAAACTCCTTGCGAGCTCCCAGGCTGGATTCTGCCCCGGCGTGTGGCAGCAGAGGAATGTCACACACGTGCAGCTTCGCTCTCTGCACCTGCCCCGGTTTGGGGCTTTCCCTGGCAGCCAGAAGGGAATGAAAAAGCCACGGAGAGCGAGCAGCCACCCCAACCCACCCCTCCCCACAGTCCTGACAGCAAAGCCCCGGGATCCTCCTGCTCCTGCCGGCAGCCCGAACATCCCAGGCAGCCGTGCCTGACAGGAGCTGCGGCTCACACGGGCGAGCGAGGAGCAGCTTCTGCAAGCCGCAGAGCCCGGCCCGGGAAAGGCGGCTATCACTGCCAACCATCTAAGCCACAAAGATTAGTTCAGGGAAAAAGGCGAAGTGAAAGCAAACACAAGGCAGAGCAGCTCCGGTAAGAACCGGAGGCACGGCCAGGTGAACAGGCGGCCCTGCTCACAGCAGGAGGCTGCGGTGGGTGAAAACAGAGCTGCCACGTGCTCTGCCTGCCTCCACACACGCCGAGACAGAGCCAGGCCATGTGTGCTGGCAGCTCAAAGGCAGCGCTTGGTGGGCTCTGTATCCCCCAAACCCTGATTTTACCTCCCTCGAGGTGTGCCTGCTCCGCACCGCCCGGCCACAGCACGTGTCCAGCACACACCACCCCCAGACGGGAGCGGGCTAAGCAGCAGAACGCTGCAAACTGCACCAAAGGACTGGGCCCTGCTTCATCTTCACTCCCAGATTTTCCTCAACCCCGAGGTTTCCCATAAAAAAACCAGAGGGGCGGGTTTGGGCAGAAACGCAGGGATCTGGGCTAAGCGTGAACTCCGCACAAAACCAGCTCGGAGCTCCTCGCTCCTCCGGCAGCCTTGGCCATTCCACCACATCCTTTCAGCACAGCGAGACACTGGAGGATGTGAGCAAGCCCGAATCCTGCCCTTGCCCCAAACAATAGGCTCCGCAATAATGGTGCAACCAGAATTTCCTGTGCGGCGGTGCGCGCCAGCTCCCGGGAGAAAACACCCTGGGAAAGCTCTGCCAAGGGAACGTGGCGTCAGAGCAGCTCCTGCAGCCTCCTGGCCACGCTGGGATGCTCCTCTGGCAACAGGTAAAGCACCACAGCCGAGCCCAGGCTGGGAAGCAGGGGAAAAAACCACAGGAGCAGCTCAGAGCAGAAGGGGTGCAGGCTGGGAATGGCTGTGGATAATCCATTACCATTGCAGCCTCCTGTGACATCTGGACCTGGCTTTTCTCTCACGGATGTTTCATATCCTGCAGCGCTCAGGAAAGCAGCACGGAGCAGGCTGGGCTTTGGGAGGCTCTGACCTCCAGGCTCAGTGCAGGAGCCTGGTGGGAATCTCCCCATCTCTCCTGGAAAGGTGGCACAGGTGCAGCGAGGACGGGGCAGCTGATGGCATCAGAGGCAGCAACTGCACCCAAAATGCTCCAGGGCTGACCTGCAACGAGGGACCAACACAGCCCCAAACACTGAGAAAAGCCAAGAACAACCTCCTACAGCAAAAGGGGAAGAGTGGATGATCCCAGGCTGGGGAAGAGTACAAGGAGTGCCCTGAGAAGGAAGGAGGGGCAGAGCCAAGGTGAGTGGGCACAGCCACCCCTCTCCATCGCCCTGCACCCCTGAGGGGGAGAAAGGGAAGAAACTGGCACAGAAATTGAGTGTGGGAAGAAGGCATTTTTAAGATCTGGGTTTGTTTCTGCCTTTCCCACCGCCCCAGGGAGCCCATCACTCTGGATGTGCAGAGAGTTCCTTTACTGCAGAAGGAAAAAGCTCAGGAACAGGTGATGGCACCCAAGGCTGGCTTAGCAGCGATCCTGAACAACTGGGGATGCTCCAGCACCTCCACAAGACCTCCTGGAACGAGCACAACTGGCCAAGTTCAGCCCCTCACTGCTGGATTTAGCACACAAAACTCTAACCCAGCAGCTGGCACATCCAAGAGGAAACCAGGGAAACAGAAACAAGGTTTTCACCCCATTTCTTCCATCAGCTCACCCAACTGTGAGCTCCAAACCCTCTTTCCCAAAAGGAAGAGTGGAGCAACCTCATGCAAGAACATCAGAGCTCAACCTACAGCAAGAAACAGTTACTGGGAGATGACTGGAAAATGCATTTTTGAATGGTTTCCTTGGGAAAAAAAATAAATCCAAGGCTACTCCACAGTTTCTTATTTTAACAACTGCTTGGAGCCAGCAGGCTGCAGCAGGACTGGGAACTGGTCTGCAGCGGGACTGGGAACTGGTCTCCCTGCACCCAGCCCTCAGCACTGACCCAAAATTCATTTGTCAGTGTTTATTTGCACAAGAATCTTCCCCAAAAGTCCGTGGTTCCCAGACACGCATTGCTGCCCAATTCTCCAGCCCAGCTCACCCTGCCCATCTCCCCGCCACCAAAATCCTTTGTGATGTTTGCAAAATGCCCCCTTCTGGCAAATTCTCATTCAGGTTCCCAGGTCAGACTGTGCAGATGAAGAAAACTCCGATAAATCTGTCATTTGACGGAAAATTAATACCGTGTGCTAATGTCAGCACCGACCCAGAAATAACCTCCTTCCCACAGCCACTGCCTGCTGGGTGCAAGAAAGCCAAATACAACAAACTTTTCATTAAAAACACCCCACAAAAATCAAACTTGGTGATGGTTATGCCCTGAAACAAAGCTGGCAGGGGCCAGAGGGCAGCACACGTGGTGACATCCCTGGTCGTGGTGCCAGCAGGAACCCGGCCCAGGGAGGGGACCAGGGAGGGAGCAGCACCCACCCAGCCTGAGGCAGAGGGATTTTATTAAATCAGCTGATATCAGCTCAAAAATTGGAGAAGCCTTTGGGATCACAAGACACAAAGAGCTGGAGGAATGCAGGCAGAAATAACTGCTCCAAGTGTCGCTGGGTTGCAGTAATTAACTGTGGGGTTTTCAGCTCCTGGACTCAACTCCTTGGGATCCTCCAGACTGTTTCTGAGGCTTAGTAAGGCAAATCAAAAAGCAAAGCCACTCTCGAACTTCACCTGGAAGTTTCACAGAAGCCTGCAAGCTGGAGAGAACAAAAACCCCCTGAACAGGATGGTGAGAGCAATTAGCACTCAGGAAAAGGAGCAGGAACAGCAGGCAGGAGCCTCCGGTGCTTGGGAACCAGGATGGGAAGAAATAACGTCTGAAACAGGTGTGGGATGACCCAAAAATGGAGGAATGGATCAGAAATCACCTTGTTGCACCTGTGGCTTTTAGTAGGCCCCAGTTTCCAGACCCATCTTTCTAAAGGAGCCCTTTCTGCAGCACTTCCAGCTGAACTCATCAGGAGGCTCCTCTGAGGAGAGGAGGTGTTTTCCCTCCCCTGATGACGATGCACCTGCCTCTTCCTCCTCCCCACCAGCAGCTTCTTCCCTTGGACCACCCCATCCCACCTGCACCAGCGTTAGCACCACCCAGAGCTCCTGGAGCCGCACCTGGCCGAGCTCCTGGGCTCTGGGACAGCTCCTCGTGCAGCAGGAGAGCGATGGAGAGAGGTCACTGTCACCTCTGCCACTGACAGAACCCTCCCGGAGGTCACAGGGGTCACATCGGTGTCACCCAGGAGGGGATGCGGGGCAGCGCAGCGTCCCCTCTCCACCCCAACACAAACACCTCCTCAGCTCCCCTTGCAACACACAGAAATCAAATTAACTCCAGGAAAACGAGGTGGCACAGCACAAATTCAGCACTGCCGGTCCCCGTCTGGTCAGTGAGGCACCAAATGCCACTGGCAAGAGCCATCCATCCTCCAGCACTGGGCACCCAAACCCTCTGTGCAGCAAAGCATCCACCTGCTCCAGCACTGACTGCAACCTAAATTTGGCACTTTCACCTTCCCCAAAGCCAAGCAGAGCCGATACGGCAGAGGGAGGGAGCAGCATTCCGTAAATACTTGATTTAAACATTACAGCACGTTTGGATCCAGCAGAGCCGGGGCTTGAATAACCTGGTACCGCCCAGCCCGTGGGACCAGGGGCGGCCTGGGCACCGCAGCTCCGTCCCCCGGAGCTCGGAGCCGGCTTTGCCGTCACTGCCTTGTTTTATAACAAAACCCGAGGGAGGAGCAGGGAGGTGCTATCGGCCCTTAATCCCCGCATTTTGAAATCTCTCATCTCATAAATGTTCAGGTGTAAAACAAAGCCACAAAAAGGTGGAGGTGGGAAGGGGAACCCTCCAGCCGGGCTCTGTAACACCTGAGTAAGGCTTTCTCACCGAGGCTGCCCCATCAGCTTCCCCCAGACCACTAAAACCCCTAAGAAGTGAACGCTCCGAGCCACGGAACTCCCACCAGAGCCCGCAGAAATGTTCCCCTGGACTCAAACACGCCTTGAATCAGCCTGGGCGAGCAATGACCCAGTTCTCCGGGAGCTCACACGAGTGTAAACCAGGCTCAAAGCGCTCCATTCTGACACACACGCGGTGCAAAATAAACCCAGAGCCGGGCCCGCGGCGGGAACTGCCCCGCTCAGCTTCGAGCTGGTGCTTCCTCAGCAGCTCCAACAGCGCCAAAACACCCCGACAAAGAAAAGATTCCCACGTGATGTTATATATATAAAAAAAGGGGGGTTTGCGAAACTAATCCGAACTCGGCGGCTTTGGGACCGTGCTGGGGCACAGGAGGGTTGTCCCGCAGGTACCTGCGCGGGGGTGACGCGGAGTTACGGGCTCGGAACACAAAGAGAAGCGCTGCCACCCTCCGCTCCCATTAAAGCCGCCGCTCCGGGGGCAGCTCCAGCGGCACGCCGGGACCGGGACGGGGTCGGGGGTGGGTCGGGGGTCCCGGTGGCAGCCCCGGTGTCGGTGGCAGCCCCGCTCTTACCTCGCTCACCGCATGGCCTCGGCGCCGCACGCTCACGCGGTCCCGGAGATCAGGGCAAAAAACTCTTCGCTGGCGTCGGAAAGTTGAAATGTTTTATTAAAAAAAAAAAAAATCAAAAAAAGTTTTAAAATACCAAAACAAAAAGAAGAAGAATAAAATAAAAATTTAAAAAGCGCTTGAAGTTNGCACCGCGGGGCTGTCGGGGCTGGGGGCGATGCCCGCACGCAGCACCCGGGGGTCGCTGTCCCCGCTGTGTCCCCGGCTCTGTCCCGCTGCCCCCGCCCCGCTCCGGCGAGGAGAACAATCGGAGGAAGCGCGGCCGCTGCCCCGGCCCGTCCCACGCACCCCCGGCACCCCCCGGCCCCGGGGGCTGAGCCGCAGGAGCGGACACGGAGCGGACACGGAGCGGTTCCAGGGCTCTGAACCCCGGAGGTGCCCGGCTGCTCCCGCGGCTGCCAGGGGGATGGAACAAGATCATCCCTAAGGTCCCTTCCATGGGGACAAGAAGACACCTTGCCTCGGGCACACCCAGACCACCCCAACACTTTTCCATCACGACTGAACAGCGCTCATGGCGGGAATTAAATTTACCTCCATTTTATCCAGGTTTCTTATTCCCGAATGGAGTTGCTATCGCAGGCTGTTATCTTTCCAGCTTCTTTTGTTCCCTTTCTCTGGAAGGAAGAGCCCTTCTTTCCCCTGTAAGGAGAGGAGACCTTCTACACACAGCCACAAACCCACCGGGGCCAACCCAGCTCGTTTGGGTCTGGCCAGGTGTTTCAAATCTCTCCTTTGAAACCACAAACACCTGGAGAAACGGCTCTGGGCTTTACCAGCCCGTTCCTCACAGAGCCATGGAATCATTAAGGCCCTCTCAGACCATGGAGTCCAACCATTCCCCCAGGCCACCGCCAACCCACGTCCCCAAGTGCCAAAACCACGCATTTTTTGAACATTGAAAGCTTAAAATGACAAGGCAGAGCTTTCCCACCCTGACCACTCATCCCCCTCTCCATAAATCCCTGCAAACCCAGGCGTGCTCTCCATCCACATTCCCACATGGATAAATACGAGATCACACAAATAAAAGAAATGCTTTTAAGAAACAGCTTTTATAACATTAAAAATATTACAGGGAAATGAAATAATTATTTAGACAAGGCTTAGTGGATTTAATTGCTGCTTTTCCATCGCGTGTAATTGGTGTTTTAAGTCGTGTTACCAGTGTTTCCCATGGCGAGGCAGGTGCGTGCTACAGAACGAGGCTGTTATTAATGGGATAACCACAATTAAGTGTAATTGGAAGCATCATATCAATCACTCCGTGGAGCAGCACAAGCTTGGAGCTTTCCACCTGTTTTTCCAATGGTTTCAGTGATGCACCAAAGCCCAAAAAACACTTGAAATTCACCAGGGGCAGCAAGAATGCTCTGTGCCATTGGCCCAATCATGGGGAATTAATCTGAGGGCCAAAATCCCATCCCAATAATCCCCCCCAGGAACCAACACCTGATGGGACAGTGTGGCAGCAGGGCAGCATTGGAGGCTGAGGAGTCTCCCAGGGAAAGCTCAGCGCTGCTGGTGCCACACAGGGTCACATCTAGCCCCTTCCCCATCCCAAAAACACCCAGCACCACAGGAATCCCCCATGGAGCTGCCATCCTGGGGATCCAACACCTGGCACTGGGGAAGTGGGGGCTCTGCTCCAAAGTGCATTTAATATTCCTGCTTGGAACATTAAGCTGTGTCATGTCCTGTTTTCTTCCTCGTTGGGAAGCAGCTAAAAGCTCCCTTTTCCAGGGAAGGTGAAATTCTGAGGGGGTCACACAGCTGCGTAAGCTGGGCTTGAAGAAAACCTTGGGATGCATTAAATGAAATAGAAAAAAGAAAAATCACAATAAGCACAAAACGTCACAAGCCCCAGCCCTTTTTTCCCCCTGAACCCCAGCTCTGAGGATGACATTTCAAACACAACCCACCAGGCAGGGCCATGGGGTGGCTGCTCCTGTCACCATCCAGTCCCTTCCTCCCTCCTCACCTCTCCCCCAGCAGATGCTTTGCTCCCAGTGCCATCCAAGGACAAAATCCCCCTCAAATATCTCTGAAAACAAAACAAAACAAAAGCGATAACGAATTAGCAGCCTCTTGGAAACCCAAACAACGCTTCTGCAGTGATGGAGGACTCAGAAAATGTGATTAAAGATGATTAAGGCATCTCCACAGAGTTCAGCCCCACAGAACTGCAGCTGCCTTGCAGGAGACCTCAGGCTTCTGCAGGGGTTCAGATTTACAGCTGGGTGGGTTGCCAAACACCCGGGTTGAGAAGAGGTGGGTTTGGAGAAGCCTCTCCTGGTAAGTGCCCAGGGGAGGGACTGCCCTGGGGCCACCCCACCCCATCACCTGGAGTTCTTGCTGCTCTCAACCCTCTGTTGGTCTCACACCTCTCCATCCCTGATGTGTGCACTGAAATCCATGAAAACACAAGCTCATGGGCTCAAACATCCTCATTTTGAATTCAGGGGTGCTACAGGGTCCTCCCCCTGCCCCGGAGGGTTCGACACTTCCACACTCCCCATTCATTCCTTCACTTTTGCCTTTATCAGGTCCCAGCCGTTTCTCCTCTCCTTTCATTTTCTATCGCATTTAGCTCAAACAGTTCCAGCTGAGACAGGACACCTGGTCCCAGCAGCCTCCCACCGCTGCTGGGCATCAAAGCAGAGAGCTCCCAAGTGGGCACGGGCTGCAGTTTAGGCTGGGTAGCAGCTGGTGCCATGCCCTGATCCAGGCAGGGAATCCCAGGAAGCTCCCCTTGAGCCCCCACCATGGCACAAGGGGAGAGAAACACCCCCCAGCCCACCTTGGGAGCCAAACCCAAACGCAGCCTCCTAAAAACAGACCATTTCCCACTCTGTTGTTTTTCTGGCTCTCCCTCTGGCTCCCAGGATGGACAAACACCCGTGACTGGGCAGGGGAGGCTTCAGCTCGGGTGATGGTGGTGTGGGGACTCAGGGGAGGCCGGCACTGCGTGGCTTAGCCCAACACCCACTTTCAGAGCCTACAATTAATTCATTCAGTGCCCCACGGGCGGCTGAGGTGGCCCCGAGGAGCTTGGGGACAGCTGCCCTTGAGCCAACAAGGGTGTGATGCCCGGGGGTGGAGGACAGTGGGCTGGACACATCCCAGAGCCCAGCCTGGGATTTATTCCACATTTTAAATAAAGCTCAGCCCTTTGGCTCCAGCCCCACTGGAGGGGTGCAGGGGGAGCTGCCCCCGACCCGGGCAGGGGATGAATGCCCCCGGCCCGGCATTGGCACCCATCACCCAGGGCTTGGGTTCCCAAAGATAAGATAAGGCAGGCCCAGCTACAGAGTCTGGCTTTTCCTCGTGTAACGTTTTGGTGGCCGGAGCACGGGGCAGAGAAAAGCTCTGCCCGTCACCTAACCACACTCATTAACGCCTGATTGGTGCCATAATGAGGGCTCCTTGTGCCCTGTACCCCGCGTTTATTCCGGGGTCACTCCTTGCCCTGGGCCACGCTTATTCCTTCTCTGCAAGGGTAATTTTTTTTTAGGGAGGGGAAGGAGCCCGGGAGTGCATTCCTGGAGCAACCCAGGAGCTCCCGCAGCATCACCCACACCGCCAGAGCAGGGGCAAACCTCAGCAGGGAACAAATCCAGGGTGGGAAACCTGGAGGGTGAACTCCCCAAGGTGAGAGCTGAGTGTGGGGCACATCCCTGGAGCTGCTCTGCTTTCCAGGAGATTCTTCCTGCTGCAGTTCCTGGCTGGTTTTCCATAACTCGGCAGAGAGTTTGCAGGATGTTTCTTGGTGTCCCCATCTCTCTGGCCTGGCTTTGCAGGATTGAAATGCTGCTCCATCTGTGGAGGTTTCTACACGTGCAGCATCCACTGCAGGGGTCTCCTTCCATCCCAGAGCGTCTCCTGGACTGCAGCTCCATCCTTTGGCTCTGATCCACCCAGGAACACGTTGAGGAGGATCTTGTCTTGATGAGAAACAAGCAGCAAACAACATCAGGAGTTCACATGGGCCTGGCCCCAAATCCACAAGGAAAGGTGCCTTTTCCTCCCTTCACCCCAAGGAACAGCCCCCTCCCTCTTTCTAAGCAGCTCCAACACACTTTACCTGTTCTTTCCCCCTTTGTATCCCCAGAATTCCCGTTCTTTTAACACTTTTTCCCCAACTGGGTTCTCCCAGAAGCACCACCCAGCCCCTGAGCCCAGCCACAGCCCGGGCTGGAGGAGAATGACAGGGAGCAGCAGGCCAGCCCCGAGCAGCAAGTGGGAAAACAAGGAAACATTTCCATGTATTAACTTCATTTCCTCCATTTCCTCCGGCCTGGCAGCCTCACAGGGGGTTATTAATAGCACAGGGTGGATGAGAGCCAGGGCTGGGGTTCCAGGATCCCAGTGCCTGCCCCGACACCCCTCTGTGCCCGGGAGGGGATGATCCTGGTGGGATGCACTCTGTAAACTCCCAGCAAATCGCTCCTTCTGTGAGAATCCACATCTCCTGCAGCTGCCCTGCAAACACCTCTCAGGAAAACAGCACTGAAGGAAGATCAGGGAAACACCCAAACTCTCCCCGTTTCCCCAGCCTGGGATCCTGGGAATTGCGCTGTTAACATCGAACCGCTGCAATCTCATTAAGTTCTGTTCGGGGAGGAGGAAGCTGTGCTCTCCTGCATTTGCAAAGCAAATGCTGCTGGCAGCCAGCAGGGCAGAAGGAGCAGAGAGGGGCAGCCAAGTCACCCCTCAGTGCCACGGTGGGACCCAAAGCCCCCTTTCCCCGCCTCGCGTCCATCCTTTGCCGCCCTCCCCGTGGGGACGCGTTTCTCCAGGGACACCCTCCGGCCACAGCACATCCCGAAGCCTCCAGGCAGGGGACGGCATTTGTGGGACCACCCCTGCGAGCCGGGCTGGGGGTTGGAGCTGCAGAGCCCGAGCAGGAGCCCCCGGGGCTCTCCCCAGCCCCGCTCCCCCGTGCCGGGGGTGCCGAAGTATCGGCCCAGCTCGGCGGCCGTGCCCGGGCCAGCCCCGGCGTGCTCGCTGCGCTTGGGCACGGTCTCCAAAGGCAGGAGGCGGCAGCAGCTCCGGGCGGATTGCTGCAGCCTGACTCACGCTCCGCAGCGGCTCCGGGATCCGGGCAGAGCCACCGGGACACCCCGGGACAGCGCCGGCCCGGCCGCGGGCGCACCGGGGGCTCGGGACGAGGGAACGGCCGGCTCCAGGGAAGCTGCAGGGATCTGGGAAACACAACGGAATGCTGGCAAAGAGCTCTTTTATCTCCTGCTCCCCCAGAAATATCCGCCGAGGATCCGGTTCCTCCGTGGGCTCTGCAGTGGTGCTGCTCCTGCAGGGAAAAGAGGGGAGAACGGAGGGTCCCAGCACCCTGCAAAATATTGCAGCTGGTTTTGAGCCTGAAAGAAATAATTTTATTTATCCAGCCTGCTCTGAAACCACGGAGTTCCACCTCCTGCTGCCCTGCACAGCTCCCAGAGGGGCTGGAGAGGCCCCCAGCACGGCTCCAGGAGGAGCAGGGGTTCCCAAGCCCCTCTGTTCTGGGGGGGTTATTCCCAAGGAATAGAAAACAAAACCGGAGCGGAGCCAAGCACATGAAAAGGGGCTGAGGGAGAAATCCCGCAGGGAGCAGAGGGAAGCAGGGAAAGGGCGGTGGAGAATCGCTGCCCACCTTTGGGAGGCGCCCTGGAACGCTTCCCTTGCTTTCCCAGAGTGGGGCAGAGGAGGGAACCGGCTCCGGGCACAGACAGAGCCCGGCTCGGGGGCTTTGGGAGGGGTTGGGTTATTTGTGTGCTGCCAACCTGGCACCCGGTCCCTGTGCCATCCCTGCTCCAGGGGCCCCTGGGGACAGCTGAGGGCAGCAGTGGTGGCACCAAGGGACATTTGGGGGGCAGCAGTGGTGACACCCACCGCTCTGGCCCCGCGGTACCTGAGCAGGACAAGGGGCAATGCTCCGACATCAAACCCTCGCTGGGATTCTCCAGCCCCTCCGTGTCCCCTCCCAGCCGCGCTGAGCCCGCTCTGCCTCCGGCGCTCCCTGTCCCAGCCCGCCCTCCTTTGGAAAACAGGATTTTCTCTTTTCTTGGCGGCGCGGAAAGGGAGGAAACCCACGGGGAAAGCTGGTGCCTGGCAGACGGCAGCTCCTGCCCTGCTTCCGCCCCGCTCCGGGACATCCCAGGGCAGCCAGGGAATCCAAGCGTTCCTGGGTGAAAGCTGAGTTGTTTCCACGTGTGGAAATGATGGGATATCGGGAAGGAATTGCTGCCTGGCAGGGTGGGCAGGCCCTGGCACAGGGTGCCCAGAGCAGCTGGGGCTGCCCCTGGATCCCTGGCAGTGCCCAAGGCCAGGCTGGACAGTGGGGCTGGGAGCAGCCTGGGACAGTGGGAGGTGTCGCTGCCCAAGGACGGGCTTTGAAGCCTTTCAAATCCAAGCCCTTGTGGGATTCCGGGATTCCAGGAGCTGCAATAACGGAGCTCTCCCTTAGAGGTCAGCCCAGCACCAAAACTGGCCCGAAATCCCCCAGAGAGGGATGCAGTCCCCGCGAGGAGCTGGGATTTGGTTACCGAGGCCCTTCAGGGTGGGCAGGAGCCGGTCCCCAACCCCTGCAGCCCCTCCCTTTGCTGTGGCCAAAAGTTATTCCCAAAAGCTGAGCTTTTCCGGCTGCTCCTTCCCGTGCATGGCCTGCTCTGAGCTCTGTCTGCCCCTGCTCAGGGGATCCCCCTGCCTGAGGAAAGCCTGGCCAGCTCCAGATTTTGGGGAGCAGGGTGATCTGGTCCTGCTGCTGTGGATTTTTTCATGCCCAGAACGGCCAGTACAACCCCTCAGAGCTTTTCAATTCCTCCTTCCCTCCTCCCTTCCCACAGACAAATACAACTCAACAGAGACCCAACAAACAAACAAAAAGAACCCCAAAAAAACCCTTCACTGACAGCTCCTGCATCAGAAAGAAAATTGCTCTTCTTTCTTTGGTGTTTGTCTTTTTCTTGCCCAAATCCCTCCAGCCCTAAACAGATTTCAGCATTGTTCTAAAAATAGAGGGATTAGAAATAATCCTGCAGCATGGAGCGACTGCTGGGAAGTGGCACCCGGGGCTGGTGGCTGCCCTGGGGGGTTGGACCTCGGGGCTGAGCTGTGGGGGGACCCAGGAACCCCCAGAAAGAGGGGATGTGGGGGCACCACTGTGTGCCCGGGATGGGGGTCCCAGACAGGAATCCCAGACAGGGATCCCAGGGCTGGCCCTGGCTGTGCTGACCCAGTGGGAGCCACTGGCTGGGAACAGACCCCATAAAATCAGGTGGGGATGGGGTGGAACAAGCTCCACTTGATCCATGGAAATAGGGAAGGAACTGAACCTGTCTAACTAAACCTAAGCTAAGCTGTCCCAGGGGCGACAGCAAACCACTGGAAGGAGTTCAGGTGACAGGAGCTGGGTGCTGCCATCGAGCTGCAGGTGACAAAAAGGCCACCAGGCCCAGCCAGACCCGTTTCCCTGCAGCCTCTGGGCACAGAACCCTGAGGACCCTGGCAGTGCCACAAACCCCTCGGTCTTCCCTCACAAAGTTGTTGTGTCAGAGCTTTTCAAATCACTTTGGAGAAAAAAGGGGCAAAAAACAAGAAACACTTCAAAATGTGAGAGACATCCCAGTGCTCACAGCTGACTTCCAGCGAGCTTTCTTCAGAGGCAACTTGTTTGCAGCAAACGAGTCAATTCGTGTTCACAAGGAGGCAATTAGAGGGTTTGAGGCGTTCCCGCTGGGATGGGCCATCCCAAGCACTGTCCTCATCACCAACGCTCCACTGCCAGGCTTTTCCTGGCCCGTGTGCAGCGGGAAGGGGGTGGGACAAGGAGAAAACAACCCAGGGATGAGGTGAAATCTGTCTCCTGCGTCCCTGTGCCAGTCTGGGCTTCCAGCACCCACTGCTCACCCGCATCTGCCCCTGCCAGGGCTGCCTCTCACTGGGGGTGAAGCCAAGGGGGTATCCCCGGGCACCACAGGGCATTAAACACCCCCAGGCAGGATCCAGGAATCCCCTGGATAACCCCATCCCTGCCAGGGAACCCCAGCTTTGCCATTATCCTCAGGAGAAAGCGCCCTCCCTGCAGCTTTCTCAGGCTCAGACCTCACAGTGGGATGTGGAAAGGCAGCCCCGGGGCTCTGGGGAACGCTCTTAAAGCCAGGAAGCATTTGGGATGCAGGGAGGGTGCCTGGAATGACAGCCCAGCGATGGGATCACCACTCCAGAGGGGGAATTTGAAGCCAGGCACCCCCAAGCACACAACGCTCACCCCTGCCCAGCCTTGCCACAGTTTTTTGTCTCCTCTGGTTGAGTTCCAGCCTTGGCAGTGCTGCCCCAGCCCCACGGTGTCATTTTTTCCCCAGCTGATTGCTTTCCAGACTCTTCCCATGTTTAAAATGAAGGAAAATCATCAGAGCTCATCCATCAGCAGCTGCCGGCTCCTGCCCTCTGCCCCTGCCCTGCCTGGGCTATTTTTTCCCTCCTTAAATCCAATCAGGGATGCTCAGTATCCCTCAGGAGCACTGGGCTGCAGCCTCTGCCCCTGCTGGTCCCGCTCTGCTCCTTGGCAGAGGTGGCCCCAGCTGCTGCCTTTGTCCCTCGCTGTCCCCACCATGGGGGGGTCCCGTGGGAGGGAGGGTGTTGGGGACAGAGCAGGGACGGAGCTGCCCCAACCCCCGGCTCAATTCCCCTTCCCTCCTCCCCCAGCTCCTGGGGAGCTGGGACAACCAGAGGTGCCACAGCCAAAGCTGCTGCTGGGGCAAAAGAACCTTGTTGGACCCCAAAGGAGAAGCCACAGCCTCAACCCCTCTGCAGCAGAGCGCTGGGAGCTGCTGGGAGGCTTTTCCAGTGGAATGAGGGGGGGTTCTTCCCAGCTGGAATGCAGCAGAAAGCAATATAATGAAATAAATATTAAAAAGTACTTAAAAGCATATCTATTTAAATACTTAAAAGNATAAAAATATTTAAAAGCAGTCTCTGCTCGAGGGGAGAGCTGGGTTGGGGCAGCCCTGAGCCCTCTCTGTGGGGTCATAGGGGGAGGAGATTTGCACTGGGATGTCGGAAAAGCTCCTTAGGTGCCTGAGGAGTATCCAAAGACTCAGGGAGGCTTTTCCAACTGGTGCTCAGCCACATCTGCTGCTCCAGGAGCAGAACCCGTGGCCGTGACTGAGCCAGTTTGGTTCTAAAATGAAACCGGGATGAATTCAGGCCGGGAATGGGAAAGTTCTCCCCGGTGCAACACTGGGGAAAGCCCAGGGAGCAGAGAGGGAGCTCTGATGGAAACTCAGCATTCCCAGAGGAGCCTCCTGCCTCAGGAGGTTTGGGACAGAGGAAGAGGAGGAGGAGAGGTTCACAACCCTCGGGGCAGAGCTGTGCCCTCCCCTCCAGCTTGATGGATGGCTGGGAATCTCCAATGGATGCAGCGGGAAAGGACAAAGCCTCCCCAGGGCACCCCCGGCTCACTCGGGGCTCATTAAGGGCGAAGCTCATCAGGCTCTAAGATAATTATGGCTTCTCACAAATTCAATTTCTGCCCGGGGAGGGCAGGAGGGGAGGGCAGGACTCTTCTCCTGGGTCTTCCAGTGCATTTTCAAATCCTGAGAAGCACTTGAGGAACACATCCAGCAGGATCCCAAATCAACCCATCCCTCCTGGCCCTTCTCTGCCATCCCAAGGGATGTCCCAGCCAGGTGGGGTCCCCTCCATCTCTGCTCCCCATCACCCCCCTCAGCCCTGGCCCGGCTGGAGCCCTGAGAAGAGGGAAAATCTGCCTGTGGAGCCTTAAAGGATGGAATTTTTCCAGGGCTCGTTAATGACACGGGGTTTAAGGAGCCTTACCCTGTTCCAAAGGATCACTGTTGCCTTCTCCCATGGAAAAATCCACTTCACTGGCAAACCACCAACAGATAGGAGAGGAAGGGAAAGAAAAACATTAAATCAAGGGTAAAATAAGCAGGAAAACACCAAGCCACCAGTGAAACCCAATGTTCTCTAAAAATCTGCAGTTTATTCATTAGAATTCAGTGAAAGGAACATTCATTTTAAAACACAATCAATACATTAAAAACTTGAAAGGACTAGTAGCAATGAGACCAGGAAGGAAACAAAAAAATACCCCAAATTCAGACAGGGTGGTCACCTGGGAGGAGCTGCCAGCCTGGCAGTGGGATGGGGCAGCCAAGGACAAGGGCTAATTCCTTACTTCCTTACAAGTGAGAGGCTTTTTGGGATTTTCATGTCTCACTTCACCCAAATGGAGTTTTAGGGTGACTCAGTGTGGGTGAGAAGAGCAGGAGGCCCCAGCTGGAGAGGAGGGAGCCCAAAATTCCAGGGCAGAGGGAATGTGGAAGCTGGGTCTGAGTGCCCCAGGAATGTTTGATGAGAAACCTTCCTGTCAATCCCTGTGCTGGGAATGGGGCAAACCCAATCAAGAACAATTTTTAAAAGCACCATTAGGTGACAAATTATTAATGAGAAGACATAAAAATCTATGCAGAGCCAAATCAGTGGCAACTGCCACCTCTGCTGGGGGAAGAAAGGGGGAAGGATCTGGTTTTGGCTGGATTTTAGCATTCCAGCCGCTCTCCTCTCCTCTGATCCCAAAGTTCAAGGCAGTATCATTCCAGGGAGATGCTTCAGTGATGCAGGAGCACAGGGCTGGAGCTCCCTGGATTATTTAAGGAGCAATCCTCAGGCACCAGGGCAAAATCCCAGCTCCCAGCCCAGCACCAAAGGGAGAGGAAACCTGCCCAAGAGCATTTCCAAGCACCAACCAACAGCATCTCCTGCACAGGGATTTAAGAAAAGCCCCAGTTTTGGATAAAACAACAACAGCAGACGGCAGGGAAAGCCTCACCTGAAACGTGTGGGCTTTTTAGAACACTTGGAGGGAGAAATCACCAAACCCCACAAATTCAGATTAAAAACACTGAAAAGCAAAGAAGGGACAGCTGAGTGTGACAGAGGAGGGTTAAGGACGTCTCAGGTGTGTGCAAAGTGAGTTGGTGAGGGGCTGGCTGGGCTGGGAAGAGGCCCCAGCACACTCCCAGGGGAGCAGGGTGGGATCTGGGCACAGCAGCAGCAGGAATGGCCTTTTCTCCACTGGAAAAGCAAACCACACCACTTGGAAAGACAGGACACACGAGTAAAAGAACAGTCTGTAAAATCTCCCCATGATTATAAAATGCAAAACTATACAAAAATAGAGAAAATCGACCGTTTTCTTATGTGTATAAAAACAAACAAAGCAAAGAAAGCCCCAAAGTCCCCAGAATGCAACACAAAACAACCTCTTGGCAGGCTGACCCCAACAGCAGTGGTTTCATCACAACTTCACAGCCCCACTCCTCACTTCAGGCAAGGCCTGCCCTGCAAGGGACAGGCAAATTCCTCGAGTTTTTCCTCAAAATCTTAGCAGGAGCACCTGCTGTTCCTGATTTCTGGGACTGGTTTCTGGTTGGGAAGCCCTTTTGCATAAGAAGCCTCAGTGACCACCCCCACACGTGAGCTCCTCGGGTAAGGCAGTGTTGGACCGATCCAGCTCCAGAGCAGGTTTGTTCCTACGGATCCCGAGTGGGGTTTTTTTGGGAAGAGTGGCTCATCAGGCAGTGAAATCCAATCCCTACTGCAGAAGTCCTTTACAGGCTGAGTTACTGCGCTGGAAATTCTGATTTCTTTGGGTTAACGGGGCAGAATCTGCCAATGATCCAGCGAATTAGTGACTAAACTGTGTTAGGAAAACTCATTGGAATTCCAGAGATATTTGCCTCACTGAATTCCCTTCAAATTAAGAGGAGAAACCTTTGGTATAGAGTGAGATTATGAAGCCTTGGCTGCATTGCTCCCACTGAACCTCCCCATCTCGTACCTACACCCAAGCCCAGGATTCCTACGGACACCTTGGAACATTCATTTAGCACCGAGACATTCCCAGCCCTCAGCAGGACTTTGGCTGAACAAAGCTACAGAGCCTGGAACCCAAAGATGCCTTTGGTGAGACGCTGAAAGGAAATAAAAACAGGGATTCAACCCAGCCAGGGGCGTCAGGGGGTGACAAGGGCCCCGTGGTGTCCCCAGCAGGGTCTGCCCGTGGTTTGTGTGCTGGGAGTGGGGTGAGATGGGCACAGACCCGACCCTGTCCTTGCTCCAGGGAGGGATATTCAATATTCATTAGCAGCTGTGCTAACGAGGGGAGGCAGCCTCCCAGCAAGGGCACCTTCCCTGGCTCATCACCATCTCCTCCCCAGGTGTGGCAGTGGCACCAAGAGGTTTGTCCCAGGAAACCCTCTCTGGTGTCCCAGAGGGATGAGGGAAAAGAACCGTGGCACAGCAGATTCCTGTGGAACTCCCCACAGCAGGGCTGGCAGGAAAACATGGAAAAATTCAGGTTTGAGCCCATGGATGCCCAGATGGATCTGCTCTGCCTCAGCAGGAAAAGCACAGCACACACAGAGGCTGAACCAAGCCCGGCTCTGCCTCTCCCTGCTCCTTCCCAGATATCCAAGGGCAGGGCAGAAGGAATCTCTTCTCAAAAGGAATATCAAGGCCTCATTTTGCTTGGGGGGAAAAAAGCCTCATCAAACCCAAACCAGCTCCTTGTGCCTGGAAATGCAGGGATGGCAGGGAGCAGCTGATGGAGCCACATCCACATGGAATGGGAGAGCAGCAGGAGGTGACCCAGCAGGGCAGGACCCAGCAGGAAAATCGAGTCTGGCCCAGGCAGAGCCATCCCCCACTCCACAAATGTGGTAAAACTCCGATATTTCCACTTTGGGATGATTTTTTGGAATGCTACAAACTCTGCTGCAAAGAAAAATAGAAAAAGGGCAATGAGGGGGGAAACAAAAATCACTGGTAATAGAATTCAATCAGAACACAGAGCTTGGACAGGACAGGGAAGCAGCTTTGTGTCATAGATTGGGGCTTTGGGATCACGGAGGACAGCGGGGATCAGCAGCCTGGAACAGATGTCACAGGAGGGTCCTCTCAGCCTGTGTCCCTCCTCCATGTTCTTTCAAAGAGGCAAAAAATCCCAAACCTCCAGCAACTCACAGCTTTTTTGTTCCCTCCAGTCAAGAGGAGGAAGCCCAAGGTAGCTGCGGTCCCTCCCAAATTCCAACCAAGACAAAACCTCCCTCCTGTGGGTTTATGCAATGAAAACAACCGTAAAATAATAAAATTAAATTAAAAAGCCACAGAGCTTCCTTTTGAGAAAGTAACAGCATCTGCCACTTCACAGCTACAGGCACGATGCAAATTTAGCTTATTTCAAAGGCCTCATCCCTGCCCCCATGGCCCTGGAGAGGCCAGGAGCCCAGGACAAAGCACAGGAAAGGTTTCCACCAGGAATTCTGCACCGTGAAGACCACAACAAAGAAGGGACCAACACTTTGTTCTTCAAAGGGACACCACGGACAGCACATCTCTCTGAGCAAACTCAAACTAGACCTGGAGAACGTTAACAGCACGCACACAAAAGCTCCTGCTTTCCTTTGGGGCGAGGAAAAAAACCAAATAAATAAAAACATTGCTGCAAAGTTCCCCTTTCCAGCTGCTTAGCCCTGTCCTAGCTCTGGAACAAGCGGCACCTTCCTCCCAGCTCCCCAGACTGAGCCTGAGGTGGAAGACATTCAAAGTGAGTCTGAACCAAAACATTTCACCAAAACCAGGAAAACAGCCCCATTTCCCTCAAAAGTCTGCCCAAGGCTTGCTCCCCCAGCCCCAATCCTGCACAAACCCCAACCTGCCACACCAGCAACGGGTCCATCCCCAGCTTCTGCCAGGGGCTGCTGCTGCACTTGGCATTGGAAAGGGTTGGAAAACCAGAAGGTGCCTCAGCAGTGATGGAGAAATCTTGAAGGCAGCTCCAAACCCCACCAGAGCATCCGCAGGGGCAAGGCCATGGATGGCTGCAGGAGAGGAGCATCAGCCCAGCTCAAATAAAGTGTCCCCCCCAAACTGCCAGCTCTTGGTTTTCTCCCTCCCTGCCCTTTACCCCCCTTTCACCCCTGCCCAGAGCAGCCTCAGTATGGTGACATGGTGACATTCCTGCAGCCCCTTGGCTTGGTGACACGGTGACATTCCTGGAGATACTCAGCCTTGGTGACACGGTGACATTCCTGCAGCTACTCGGTGTCAGTGACATTGAGCATGGCGCTGCGGCAGCCTCCGTGCCCCAGGGTGGCCCTGCCCTTGAGGGGCTCGGGGCAGCGCTCCGGGCCCTCGGTGTCCCCGCTGCTCCCGCCGGGATGCTGTGGCACGCCCTGGGCAATGCCCACGGGTTTGCCCTTGCCACGGTGCTCCGGGGAGCAGGTGAAGGTGAAGCTCGGGGGCAGCTCAGCTTCTCCCAGGGGTAACAAGCGGGACAGCTGGGGGCCGTCCCCGTGGTACCGGTAGGACCCGGCCGCCTCCCGGGCCCGCCTGGCCTCGGGCTGCAGGGGGAGGTTGGAGGGCCTCAGCAGGTGCCTGCTCAGCTCTGGATCTTGGGGCCGCCTCTCCGGAGCCTCCCCGGTGCCACCCCGGGAGAGAGGCAGGAAAGGGGACACGGCGTCTGGCAGCTCCGATGGCTCCCAGACGCTCTCCACGGCGCCGGCCGGGGCGAAGCTCCAGAGCTCCATCCCACCAGGAGCCGTGTCGGTGCCGGGCTGGAGGTGCCGCAGGCCAGGCCAGCTCGAGCCGCCCTCAGGAGTCACCAGCTCGCCCTCCTCCTTGCTCCTGCTCCTCCTGGCCCCAGCAGAGTCCTTCCTGCCGGCCTCACGCCTGGCCCAGAGCCGGCAGGGCTGGGGGCTGCTCCGGGTGCCCTGCAGCTCGGCCAGCTCGAACTCCAGGCTCTCCGTGTCCAGCGAGCGGCTCCTCCGGTCCACGGAGAGCGGCGCGGGCATGGAGGGGCTCAGGCCGTGCAGGCGCAGGTGGCGGGGCAGGCTGGCCACCCCCCAGTTGCAGCTCTGGAAGGAGCCCGGGGAGAAGCCCGGGGACATTCTCTCATCACATTCAGCCAACGACTCTTTCTGTCCGTAGCCGTCGTCAAAGGCCTCGGCGATGTCCTCGCCCGCGGTCAGCTCCGGGTGCTGCTCGCACTCCCCTTCCCCATCCTGCTCCACGTCCACCACATCGAAGGTGACCATGGTGGGGAGGGCGGGGAGGTTTTGGGTGAAGGATGAGCTGGAGGCCGAGCTCCCCAGGCTCTCGGAGAGGCTGGAGAAGAGGGTCCCACTGCTGGCAAACTCCACCAGAGCCTGCGAGAAGCTCACAGCGTGCTCGGGCTCGCTGCCCACCTGGGGCTCGGTGGGGCCGGGCTCTGCTCCACCACCGCGCTCCTGCTCCGGGAGCCTGAACCCAGGGAACATCCCTGCCTTGGCTGGGGCCACGCTGCCATGGATGGAGTCCCCAAACATCCCACAGTCCAGGTCTGCATCAAACCCCGGGTTGTTCTTTGTGAGCTGAATAAGGCAACTTCCGGGGGCTTTTTGGCTGTTGTAACAGTTTTCTGGACACAGAGTTCCTGGAAAATCCCTCCACTCTGGATTTTCAGCCCTAGCCACTGCAACCCCACCATTGACAGCCCGGGTCGGGGTGTGCGAGGGCACCTGCTCACTCCCAAGGCCACTCTGACTCTTGCCAATGGAGCTGGCTGCTCTAGTTTTACATTCAATGCACTGCTTTTCCCGGGGACACTTCTCCTTGCTGGAGACATCCAGGCGTTTCAGGACCGGCTCCCTCTGCAGCTCCCAGTACAGCAGCTCCTTCTGAATGGCTGCAAGCCCCTCTTCTTCAGGTTCCATCAGCCCTCTTTTCTGATCTATCATCTGCTGGATCAGGCTCTTCTCCGCAGGGAGGCAGAAGTCCATGAAGTAGCTGAAGATGCCCTGGCGTGGGACTTTGCCCTCGAACAGAGATTCCTCCCCATGAGAGGGGCTCATCAGGGCATCAAACTCATAAAGTGCATCTCCGCTGTAGCTGTCGCGGGGCAGTCGGTCCTTCTTGAGCTCCTCTCCAGCCTCATCCTCTGGCCCTGGCGTGGTAGAGTCGTAATATCCCTCGTCACTGTTCGGGGCAGACTCCTGCTGGTCACTCTGGGGCGTCAGGAGGTCAACGCCGTCCATGGCATCCCCCATGTAGGGGTGGGCCTCGGCCTCGTGCGAGGCGTGCGTCTCCAGGCTGCTGCTCGACACCTGGGCCCCGTAGCTCCTGTCCCCTGGCACGCCGCTGTCCCACACCTGGTGCAGGTACTCCTCAGCCTCCTCAGGGATGGCCATCTCCTCGCCGCCGCCCTGGTAGGTGACCAGGCAGGAGCTGCGTTTGGTGGCGTCCCGGCTGCGCTCCACCGAGATGCTGCTCTCGGAGATGTCGGGCTCGGCGATGTCATCCCCACACCCCGTCAGGGAGTCGAAGCTCTTCAGGGAGGTGACGTCGCCCAGGATGAGGCTCAGCAGGTCCCCGGAGTGCAGGCACGGAGGCTCGTTGTCCATGAAGTCAGGGTGGAAGGCCAGCAGCAAACTCTCACCGTCAAACTCAGCGCAGGCACCAGCCTCAGCCTCTGATTTTGTATCTGGAACGTCCCCGTTCCCTGGCACGGCCATCATGTCACCCTCAGAGCTGCCTCCATCGGCCACGGGGCAAGCAGGCTCAGCAGCCTCACCACAGCTGGGCTCACCCCCCGAGCCCCCAGGGCAGGCCGTGGCCTCAGGGACCGGCCCTGCTCCCCTGCCCTCCGCAGCCCCTTGGCTCTCCACTGCCATTCCAGGAGCATTCCCAGCCTCCTCCGTGTCCCCGTTCCACTCAGGGAGCTCTGCCTTCTCGCTCTCGGCAGCCTTGCTCTTCCGGTGGCGCCGGATGCTGTTGAAGAACCCTTTCAGCCCTTTTTTGGGTCTGGGGAAAGAGGATTTCTCCCCACTGGGCTTTTTGTCACAGCCCTCGATACTGCCAGGGGGAGAGCTGTCCTGCTGGCCCAAATCCCCCCTGGCACAGGAGTCCACGGCCAGCTGAGCGCTGCGGGAGCTGGGCAGGGGGCCGGGATGCCCATCCCTGCTGCCCTCCGAGGGGCTGTCCGGCTGTGTCCCACTGCCCTTGTCACAGGCAGCGCTGCTCAGCCCGTCGTGGGTCTTGCACTTGCTGAGCCCCTTCTTGCCGCGGCCGCCGAAGAAGCTGGGCAGGGTGCAGATGCTGCGTTTGCCCCCAAACAACTTGAAGGCCGTTTTCCTCAGCTTGCCGGGGGGCGGCTGCTGCGGCTCCGCCGTCACCACGGAGCCGTTGGCGCTGTCGGGAGGGGCGTCCCCGCCCTCCTCCCGCCGCTGGTCCCCTCCGTCCCGCTCCTCCGGGCTGCCCGTTTCCATGGCAGCGGGGCGGGTTTGGATCTAGCTGGAAGCGGCGGCTTTGGGAGCGCGGCGCTCCGGGAGAAGGGATGGACACATCACCGCCGGCCTGAGGCACAGGGAAAGAGCAGAGGTGAGGACACGGCAGCGCAAGGGGCACAGCTGGAGGCACCGCGGTCTCAGGGCTCCATCACCAGCTGCAGGAGCCTCCAAGATCTCCCTCCACTTGCAAAATCCAGGCACCAAAATGTCGCTTAAATTCACCAGTCTGCCACAGCAGGAAAACCACTCGTCTCCACTGGGTAGAATCCCTGGGGACAGGCAGGTCTCACCCCTGCGCCTCCTTGCTCCAAACCCTTCAGCTTCCCAGATTTTTTGTCTCCAGGGTGATGAGGTTTGGCTACCTTTAAGTGAGAGCTAGCACCTCCCAAACACCCTCCCAGCCCTCATGCCAGGCTCCAAAGAGCATCCTGAGGGAGGCCAAACCAGGACACAGCCCTCCCTACACATGTGTCCAGGGAAAAACCACTTTGGTAACTACCCTGGTTTTTTTTTAATAGAAGATTTCAGTTGTTTTTGAAATAATCTGTCCAGTGACAGAGAATCGCATTAAAAGCACCCACTGTGAACCCCCTGATCAGATTATCCCAGAAGCAGAGAGGTAGGTTTGAAATTTGACCCTGGATTGCTGTCAGGGACAGGAGAAATAAGACAATTATAACCATGTTTCTTTTTGCAGAGGTGAGGGTGGAGAAATTAAATGCAATAAAATCCTAATGTGCTCCCAAGCTGTAACGCCCCAGGCTGAGCTCTGACTGACAGGAGGCCAGGAAACCTTTCCGAGGTGTTTGGCCAGAGATCCCAAATTAAAAATACATCCAAACGATGCTCTCTGCTCCCGCAAGCCCACAGCAAACCTGCAATTCCAGGCCTATTTTCATTCCTCAGGCCTGGGTTGCTTTGCCTTTATATTGATCTGGCAATCGCTGCCCACAGCACAGCTGGAACTGGACGGGCTTTAAGGTCCCTCCCAGCCCAACCCAACCCATTGCATGATTCTGGAATTGTGGGATTGCTGATAACTCCTCACGTTCACCTGTCCCGCTGGAAGCAGCAGCTGGGGCGTAGCCGGCTGGCACAGCCGCCTGCCCACCATCAAACGGGGCTTTTCCAGCTCTGCCAGAGCCCACCACGAGTCCCAGGCGTCTCCAAAGCCTCTGGAGAGACCACGACAGAGGGGCCTGGGAGAAACACCCACACCTGGGAAGGGGGTGCCGCTGGAAAATTATGGGGTGAAACGACCCCAAACCTGCACCTGGACAGGGGCTGCTGGAAAACAGCCGGGCAAGGGCACGAGGCAGAGCCAGGATTGCAAAAAATTCCTTTTGGGAATCGTTTCTCTCCAGCTCCACGTCAGCACCAGCACTGCTGCGGAGGGGAGGCTGGAGAAGAATAAAACATGAAATAAATAGAAATGAAATAAAGAGAAATATACGGCACCGAGGGCAAAGAGCGGCGACCGATAAAACACGGAAAATAAGGTTTAAAAGCAACAAAAAGCAGCACCGTAACAATGAAATGCAGCGCCTCAACCGCAGGGGTGACCCTCAGGGACCCCCGGCCCGCCCAGCCCCGCACGGGGACGCTCCCCAAGCCCGGCCCTCCTCGCTCCCCCCGCCGCGCTCCCAAACTTTCGGGAGGATCCGGGAAAACGCGAGGGGCTGGCGGGGGGGGTGGATCGGGCCCGGCCGCGGGGAAGCGGCGCG